>JAWHQI010001219.1:0-101552 GCA_033032865.1 Dactylorhiza incarnata
TCCGCCCTTGCGAAGTAGTGCGTTCAAGGCCTACTTAGTTTTCCATCCCATCCGCGAAGCATTGCATAGCGGCATTGCATAGGAGTATTTTAGTTATTTTCTTTTATTTCCACAAAACAAACCAACCACCCATCGTAACCACGACCTATAGGACTTCGATCTCTAGTCCAGCCTCAATAGTTAACTCCACCATACTGTGTTCTGTGAGAGATTCAATACTCGGGGATTTGCTCCTCATTTTATATTACTTGAACGATTGGTACACTGTCGTTTCGTGCCACAGTCTCGCTACCGGCTATAGCGGTGTGCTAGATTTGTGCATCAAGTTTTGGCGCCGTTGCCGGGGAATGCAGGCGTAGTTTGATTTTGGTGTTTGAGTTAATAGTTACAGGAGTTGTTTTTTTATTTCTATTTTTTTCGGGTTGTGTGTATGCAGGAGTGATGTCATGTTCTTTACTGCCCCTGTCACAACATGATGAGGATACAACCTATTTGGAGGAGAAATTCTTCAAATTGCTCAAATTATAATTCAAGGCCTTGAAAACGCGGCAAGAGTATATTGATAGATTGACTATGCAGGTTGAGACTTTGTTGTCTCTTGCCTCGACTGTGTTGCAAGAACCTCCTCATGATGTGATAGTTGTACAATCAGAACCTGCAGGGAGTGAAACCGGGATCACTCCCTCTACTAATGATCCTTTATGTTCTTCATCTTTTTGTTTCTTGACCCTCTTTCATTGGTTACAATTCAACAAGAAGAGTTAGTGTTGGTCATCCAGGTGGAATCTGATTATCTCTCACGGGATGATGTTACTTGTGACATTTCTTCCTCCTGCATTGCTCCTACGGATGTTGAGTCTACTTTCGCTCCATCTCTTCCTGTTATTTCTAACATCGTTTCATTTATGCCCCAACAGAATTGGAATATGCTTACCCATTTTTGGCAGTCGGATGACGCATTCCTGGCAGGATAAGCATGTTGTAGTGGGCAGACGATAGTTGCTCTGTACACTCCAGTGTCACCGCATGTGCTTCCCTTAAAGAACTGGCTGTAGGGGGGAAAGCAATTTTTCTTTGAAGAAAAACTCTTGGAAGAGGAGAAAGAGAGCAAAAAAAGAGGAGACTTGGGGATGGAGGCTAAACCTATTTCTTCGTTGCCAATCAATTGTGGGTCTCCGGACCTTTTTCTTCTATCTGCAGTTAATATTTTAAATCAACGTATAGTTGATTTCTCCATAAGGTTGTGTAATGATACTACGTAGACTTGGATGATCTCCTCTCTTTAATTTTGCGTGAACAATTCTATAATCTGCTAATACAGGTATTTGGTCCACCTTAAGGATGTTAAACAAAAGGGTTATTGGGAGAAAACCCATTGGGACTAGCTTGGTTCTGTTCAATCGTTCTGTCTTTATTTCATTACTATATTTTTGTTGTGCCTGGGGAACTCTTTAATCGCAGGTCCGTATTTCTTGGAGCAAGGCGGAACAACCGCATTCAGGACAAAACGTCATATCTTCTGGTATGCTCATTTTCTGAGCATGGGGTAACCTCTCACCCTAGCCTTCTGAAGTGTATGCCGCTACAAAAACATATTTTGCGCTTAGATTAAGTCTGGGGGAATGTGAGTGTCTTTACCACGTGCATATGCATAGTGCACAAAATTACTAGGATTTACAAATTAACTTATGTAATATTGTTCATATTCATGGCACACCACGACACCCACTTAAGCGCGCACTTGACTGTAGGCGCGCGACGAGTCTAACTCGTCTCGGTTGTGTGAAATGGGAAATTACGGTGCTGGGTTTGGATTGCGAAATGGAGTACTTTGTTGACTCATGTAGTGCTCTAGTCAATTATTCATGTATCGCATAGAAATCGGTGTAGAATAATTTTTTCTTATGCATTTTAGTTTTACAATTTTATTCTTTCGGCGTAATTTAGTTTATTCTACTCAAGACTGGTGAATCTGGTGCGAACCATACGGTAGTGTAGGATGTGTGTAGACGGGTGCTAGGTTCGTATTGCTTGAGTCGGGAGGAAGAATTATCTTTCTCTGTGGCTAAGAACTTGCCCCAAGCGACTCTCGAAGCATAGGTATGACTTCGTCCAGTGCGTGAGAATGTCGTAGGCCATCATGTTGGCCAGCTTGAGCTTTTTTATACCGGTCCTATCACATAATCCTTGCTAGACCTTTGTGCCATACCCATCCTGTTGATTCAGCTCCACTTTCATTCCACCGAAGCCAAACAGCCGATCCTAATCGACACCCAAACCCAAGCTCGAGTTTAATTATTTTCATTTTGAGGGTGTTGATGTGGTGCAAAATTGAAAAAATGTGGTTATGTTTCCTTACACATGTGCTGAAAGTGAAAAAAAAAGAAAAATTTGAAAAAAAAGGGAGAGAAAAAGAAAAGAGAAGTTAAAAAAATATGATGAAGGTATTTCATTGAAAAAAAATATATGTTTAAAATTGATATCCGTGAGTAGGGCGGTGCACATGCCCGTGTGTTAAAGTTCAAGTCTGGGGGTATGACGCACCCGCGCTCGTAGTGGCTGCTTGGATAAAATATTTAGTATCAGCTCAATTGGGTTGTGTGTAGCCTTCATTTTTATCACTATTTACCGCACCTAAGCCCAAGCCTTATCTCAACCTAAAGCCCTACCGACTCACGCATCGAACCTAACGAATACCGTGGAAGAGAGTGCGAACGGGTGAGCTTATTGTCACCGACATTGATGAATTTCAGTGGAGGTTGTTCTGAATCCCGGTGTTGAGTAATGTTCGCCTCAGCATTCATTCTACTTTCTTCCTACGCATGACCGGGTGATTCCCCGTGATTCAACTCTTGAGTAGAAATAATATATCTTTACGCTTCTAGAATTGTGTAAACTATTTTTGGATAACTAAAAATTCGTTCTACTAGATTTCTATGCTCATGAGTATGCGACTTCGCATATTACTCCGCTATCGCAATTGCTAGACTAGCTATGTTGTTTCTCACTCCGCCGGATTTGTTTGCCCGGGACGCGCAAACAGGTAAGTATGGGGGTGTGATGAGTCCGGTTTATATAGTGATTTCCGGGCTCATCTGGGTTGTTTATCGTTCCTTTGCACTTCATTTACTGCTCATCTATGTTTATATAGATAGCATGTCATATTCTCAAACTATAGTGCATTCCCTACCCTCTTCGTTGTGTGCTTTCGTTATATTTTACTCTATGCCTGGTCTGTGGATCCTGTGGTGTGCATGGATCAGTGGTCTATATGTTTTTCATGCAGGTGCAAGGATCCCGTGAACGCTCGAAATGGATTGGGGCGAGTTTTGGCCTAAAAAGTCACTGATCGTGCATTTTCCTTCGCGCACGATCAGGCACACGACCACTGGTCTTGCGTTAATTCCCCTTAACTGACAGAGCGGTTCGCACGATCATAGGACTTCTTCGCGCATGGCCACTAGTCGTGCGCCACTAACCGTGGCGTTATTTTCTTATCTTCTCCTCTGCTACATGTTTACCGCGCACGATCACAAGCATTCCTTCGCACACGACCACTGGTCGTGCGCCACTAATCGTGCGCATTGTTGGCTCTGCTCCGTATTTAAAGGCCGGCTCCGCAATTTTAGGGCATTCAGCACAGTTTGGGCGCGAATTCTTCCGCAAGCTCCACCGTTTTCCCTCTCCAAGCTCCATCCATCCATCTCCTTCCTTGGGAAAGCTTCATCCATCGATCCTAAGCTCCAGCAAGGATCCCAGAAGCATTCCCCATCATCTACAGCAAGTATTTCAAGGTACGACATCTCCATTGGGCTAAGTCGAAGAGACCCAGCTCTGAGAAGAAGACGGATGACGTTTGGAGGTAGTGACAGCCTCTGAACCCCAGAAGTAACCAAGGACTGAGCTCGGAGGAGGCTTGACAACCCCCCATTCCGGCCAAGATCTACGGCGAGGCTTCTCATCTCGTGGTTTCCTCTACCCTCTCTCTTTTGGAAATGTATGTTTAATTATTGTATTGAACTAGAGTAATCTCTATTTGTCTATGAATGGAAGCATACTCTTATTTTATTTCTCGCTTGATGCTTTGCTGTGATGCGCTCCGCCCCCACTCCACTTCCACACACGCATTCTAGCTAGCTCACTCTAGCGAAAGCTAGAGGTGAGAGTGAAGAGGTGCCTTCGTGTTGGAGTTTCTGAGGTGATCTCAAAGCAATCAATAGTTAGTCTTGCTGCCAACGCAATATGAGCCTATAGGGTCGCACATAAAAGCGTTTGGAGAAATTGGAGAAGGATTGTGTTGGCCTTACTCATATTGGATATAAGTAGAGGACCAATCCTATGACTGCTTGGAATTAAGTTGAGAATGTCTCAACAGGAAATTGTTTAAAGGGTTTAAACGAATGGGTTTATACTTGACAAATTCGGCTAAAGGGTTTAACCCAATTGTGTCAAATTCGGCTAATGTGATTAACCGAATAAATGTTGTTTTTGACTAATGAGATTCGACTAATGTGATTAACCGAATTGTAACAGATTCGACTAAAGGGTTTAGCCGAATCAGGTCAGTTCCACGAAAGGGTTCGCCGAATTTATATAGTCGAATCGGCTATAGCATATAGACGAATTCGTCGAAATGGTTTCGCGGAATTTGGTTTAGTGATTAGTCGAATTCGGTTATATCGATTAGTCGAATTCGGCGAATGTAAATCTGGACAGATATTCTGATTTTTCCCTCTGGTCTGCGGATAGCCTTTCCTATACCTTGCGTATATAAAGGCATGCGATTAGCTCTTCGATATACAGGGTTTTAGACTTAGTCCTTTTCGCGATTTAGAAGAACTGCCGACCGGAACTGTTCCACGCGAGGACACGTTCTTACCATCCGCCGATCGTGTTCCGTTGCCGCTTGTCGCCGCTGTCGGTCGCCGCCTCCCTTGGATCGGATCTAGCAGTCCGTGGGGACGTTGAGAGCTTCCTTCTCCGACCTAGTTCTTGTGCGACAAGAAGCTAGGGTTCCCCTTTGCTTGCGTGGACTTCTGTAGAGGGATCGATCCATTTCGATTCTTGAAGAACTCAAAGACAGAAATTCGTATTTCTCTTGGAGCACCTTGGTTGAGTATTGACTCAATCCCGCAAAGGTACCTTGTATTTCGATTTGCTTATTCTCTTAAATCATGAAAACCGCAAGATCCGCTAGCTTCTTTTGGGTTGTTCTTGTTATTTCCGCTGCACATATTTGATATGTCATCCCTATCGAGGGGTATAGAAAACCCAACACTTCGACCCTCAAACACCATTAGCACTCACTTCCCTCATTTGCTCACTGTCCATCCGCTAAACGAAGCAAGACATCGCGGCCGTTGCATCCATCCCGCCTTGCGAAGCGGAGTTTTGTCCCGCATTTCATTTATGTGTAGTAATTTAGGAAACCAAAATCAAAGCCCCGATTTTTCCTTTAATTTACTCTCGTAATTATTTTCTCAATCCGAAGAGTCAAACTAACCACGCGCATTCCTTGAGAGACGATATTCGGGGACGTACTCCCAACTTTACCACTTGTGCGATCTAGCACACCGCTATAGGCGGTAGCCAGACTGCGGCACGAAATGGCAGTGTACCGATCGTTCAATTAATATAAAATGAGGAGCGAATCCCCGAGTATTGAATCTCTCAAGGAACACAGTTAGGTGGAGTTAACTATTAAGGCATCACTTGAGATCGAAGTCCTATAGGTCGGGGTTACGATGGGTGGTTTGTTTGTTTTGTGGAAATAAAAGAAAATAACTAAACTACTCCTATTCAATGCCGCTATGCAATGCTTCGCGAGACAGGATGGAAAACTACGTTGGCCTTGAACGCACTACTTCGCAAGGGCGGATGGACGAGAAGGCTTGCGGATGGAATGGTTCGCACCGGCGGAGTCGAGGTGGATTATACTGGCCGTTAGCACCGCTTAGCTTGGCGGATGGAAGGGTAGGCACACGGAATGGGCAAGTAGGCTAGTGGAATGAAGTGGATAAAATAAATGACACTAGCACACCTCATACATAAGAATAAATCAAAAGGAATTTCATAAACATGAAATAAAAGTTACAAATCTAGCTTTATCATGTTCTTCATCCACAAAATAGAGAGTTTAGCATACAAACATCATTTCAAAAGAATAAAGAGTAAGAGAATCGACTGACTCCGAAGCCTTGTTGGGATTCACGGTAGGAATCACAGGGGTATCAATCCGCGTCCAAACTCGGTCCTCAACTGCGTCCAGGGTAAAGGAGGGCTGTCACTTCCTCCCAATGGCCCGTCTTCTTCGTGTCACGACCCGATGATGTCCAATGCTCTTTAGAACTTCCTTGATGATGAAAGTAAGATCCAATCTCTTCCTTGAAGTCCTTAGATGAATATAGGAGGCTTAGAACGAAAAAACGCAAAAAACGGCGCTCAAAAAGACCTAGAAACAAAGTGTATCCGGCTGTTTTCGCGGAGCAGCTATTTATAGACAGGTGCAGATTTTCAATGCGCACGATCAGCGGCGCACGACTAGTGGTCGTGCGCACTATGTCCAGTGGTCATGCGTATTGCCTGGCAGGCCCATTTTTAAGTGAGAATTAATGCACTATCAGTGGCGCACGACCTGTGGTCGTGCGCTGTAACGCCCCTGATTTTTGTCAATTATTTTATGTACCCGTTGTGACGTAATTTTGACGTAAGGGCGTTACGTCAGCTCTTTTGGTAGTGTTTCGAGCCTTAGCTTAGTTGGAGCTCGTGATT
Source organism: Dactylorhiza incarnata (assembly GCA_033032865.1). Classification (NCBI taxonomy): domain Eukaryota; kingdom Viridiplantae; phylum Streptophyta; class Magnoliopsida; order Asparagales; family Orchidaceae; genus Dactylorhiza; species Dactylorhiza incarnata. Next base: position 6,772 of record JAWHQI010001219.1, read on the forward strand.
CAGATCGAGCGTGCGAGATTTCGCGTCGTTTCGAGTTAAAGTGAAGGTTTGGAGTAATTATCAAGATTTTAGCTTCAGGAGGCTTTATCCGGAGTTTGGCTTGTCGGAATTGAATTCTGACTTCGCCGTTGGATTCGTAGCGCCGTGTTTTAGTTAGGGTGCGAATTTCGTAGAAATCCAAGGTGTTTTGGTCGCCCTCGCAGTTTTAAGTAATTTGGAGGATTAATTAATTATTTAAATAATAAATTAGGTTCATATATAAGCCTAAAATCCTTCCCTTCCCTATTCATCTCCTTCCTCGATCAAAATCAGCCGCCGAAGGTTAGGGCGAGAGCGGAGCTTCGTGGAGCCTTCAACCGGCGATTTTCTAGGGCTGTAGTGGTCGGAATCCGGATTGGTTTGAAGATTTGGAAAGCTCTCGGCGAGATCTTCGTCTTAGTGGTAAGCTTGTCTCTCTTCGTGGAGGTTTTGAAGTTTTGGTAGTGGCCTAACTCCTCCTTTTGGCCCGAATCGTTCCAGGTTTCCGTGCTCAGGAGTTTCCTTGGCTTTCGGAGTGAAGTTAGTGGAGTTCTGCTAGGTTAAGGCAAGTGGTTTCTTCCTCTTTCTCTCTTGATTCTTTTGTCGGTTGGTTTGCTCGTTTTGAGCTCTTGTCATGCTGATTAGCAAGAGTTTTGTCTGTTTGGTGTAGTAACATATGATCTAGAACCTCCCCTTGATTTCCTCCTCCTCAATCTTACCTTGGTATCTAGTTATTCCCTGGAGAAAACCGTGGTCGATACAATCCCCTTGTTCTTGCTGTAGCTCGAGAGCAGCTTTGGATTTCTCGAGACATGACTGTCTCTGCCCTTTGGATTTCTCGAGACATAACTGTCTCTGCCCTTTGGATTTCTCGAGACATAACTGTCTCTGCCCTTTGGATTTCTCGAGACATAACTGTCTCTGCCCTTTGGATTTCTCGAGACATAACTGTCTCTTCCCTTTGGATTTCTCGAGACATGACTGTCTCTGCCCTTTGGATTTCTCGAGACATGACTGTCTCTGCCCTTTGGATTTCTCGAGACATGACTGTCTCTGCCCTTTGATCTCTCGAAAACTCATTTGACCCCTGCCTTTGTATTTCTCGAGACATGATTGTCTCTGCTGTAGATTTCTCGAGACATGAGTGCGTTCTCGAGAACTTTGATTCCCTGCTCCTTGATTTCTTCTGGATTTCTCGTGAAATGTCATACCTGCACTCTTTGATATCTCGTGAGGTTCTGTTCGGTCTATGGAGTCCTCGAGAACTTTATCCTCAGCCCTTTGTTCCCTAGTGTTCGAGTTATGTCCTCAATTCCTTGCCCCTTGGACCCCGTTAGGGGCTCTGCCCCTAAGACCCCGCCAGGGGCGCGGCCCCTTGGAACCCCACCAGGTGCGCATGTGATTTCGTTGCGATTTCCATGTTTTACGCTTGTGTCCTCTCTAGTGCACCATGATGATTGCCAGTGTCCCTTCGGTGCTCCTGATCTTTGAACCCTCTTGTTTGTATTCTTTTGCTAGTTGTGGTCTGATAACATTTGAGTTTACCCTTATAAATCATTTTGATCGGTGTATACCTTGCATTGACCCTATCTCTTTGGGTATCCCTGTTGATTGTTTCTCGGGCTTCGTCCCGTGTCTTAATGATTTAATTAAAATGAATATATGCTTTTAGCTTTGCACGGTGGCCATTTCAAGCACGTGATCAGCAGGCGTTGCCTGTGTTCCTGTGGGCCGTGTTTGGGTGATAGGGTAATAGAAACCCCCACCAGTTAAGGCTTTGGGTGGCAGAGGATAAAGAACTGCCCCCGTGTAACTTGAGCTGATCAGTCTCATGTATGAAAAATTTACAAGATAATTAATTTATACTTGCTCCTACTTATGATATTTGGTTGTACTTGGTGCTTTGTTTAGCTCCTGGTTTCAGAGCTTCTCTTTCAGTGAATCAGGCTTGGGTTGGTACCCCGTATGCCTTAATTATTTGTTTTTCCTTGTTTCTTGCCACTTGCAATTCCCTTGCTGAGGCGTTCTTGTTTATTGAATGCCTCAGGTTTCAGAGTCGTAGCGGTTAGTGGAGTAGCCCGAAGTCTTCGGGAGTTTGTAGCTGCTGTTTACCCCGCTGCTGCGAGGTAGTAGTAGTTGTTGTTGTTTGCTTCTCCTTGTGTTCAGACATGCTAGTTTGGGCCAATGGGTTAGTGTCAGCTTGTTGACGCCCATTGTGCCTCTTTGATACTTTATAGTTTACTTACCAGTTTAAGCCACTGCTTTTAGATCTGATACCTTACTCTCTGGGAATGATTTATGACTAGGTGCATTATAGTGATAAAATGGCTTTTCATTCATCTTCATCTCATCATTTTTAACTAAAACCCTTAGTTTTAAAGTCACCTAAAGATATTTTCTATACTTATACTACGCCTAGTTAAGTGCATATCATCTACTTTATGTCCTGCCTTCACGTGCATATAGGACCTTAAATGAACTAAATCAAGTGTTTTCCGCTGCAGTTACATATATAATTTTCTCTGTGGACTAGTTGATGCACGAACTGAGAGACACAGTTCTTACTCTAAACCCTAATAAATGATTTCAAATAATGATTATCATGCAATCATGTTTTCAATTATCAAGTAATAGGATCCCGCCTGAGCGTCTGCAGTTGTCTCCTGCATGACGTGACATCATGACGCGTATTTTCTCTTCCTCTGATATTCTTAATTCCTGAGGAAAATGCGGGTTGTGACATGCGCACTTTGTCCAGTGATCGTGCGCAGTGTTCCTGTGCAGTTTTTGCACCCCGGAACACTCGCACGACCCCTATATCGACATGAAAGATCGTCGGCCACTAAAATGGGCATTCCACACATTCTCAAATATAGAAATTAAATTGCAACATAACGCATGAGTAAGATAGACATGAAAATACACTGAAACGGGCCTAAAAGTGCACTTAGCATGGAATGAGGTATAAAGAACAAATATGAGTGATTATGGATCAAATACGCAGTGCATTGACTAAAATACCGGCCCAGATGAGTCCAAAAAATAGTGTAAATATTGGACTCATCACACCCCCAGACTTACCTATTTGCGCGTCCCGAGCAAACAAATTCTAAGCAAACGGGGAAAGAAAAGTAGATAGCTTAAAATTTCAATACAGAGTACCATGCGAAGTCGCATGCTCACGTGCATAAGACAAATAATAGAGGAGATTTCTCATTATACAAACAGTTTATAGATTTCTAAAAGAGTAAAAGAATTACAACTACTCAAAATGGTGAACTACGGTGAATCATCCGATCACGCATACGGAGAATAAACTAAGCGCTGAGATGAGCATTGATCAAGATTGGGGTGCAGGACAAACTCCACCGAAATCGATCGGTGTCGGTGACCATTAGCTCGCCCAGTCACATTCTCTCCATGACACTAGATTGGTTCAAGGCGTGAGTCAGTAGGAATTTAGGTTAGAGATGGGGTTTGGGTTACGGTGAGGTAAACAAAGATAAACATGGAGGCTAAGCACACCTAACCCAACATGAGCATAAGGTAGAGCTACCCGCACGACTATTAATAAACAAGTGCACCACATTCCCAGACTTGGACTTTTGCAACATAGGTGTGTGCACCGCCTACTCCCAAAACATAATTTTTCTAAATGATTTTCAATAAAACTCATTTTTCTTTCTCTTTTTAATCATTTTTTTCTATCTTTCTTTTTCTTGTCTTTTTTCTTTCAGCAAATTTTTCAAATGAGCGTATCCACAAATTCACATAATAAACACCACAATCAACACTCCCCAAAATGTAAATAAAACTATAACTAAAGCTCGGATTTGGGTGTGCAACTAGGTTAGGCTTTTAGGCTTTGGTGAGATTTATGCGGAGCTGAATCAATAAAAGCGTAGCACAAAGGGGATAGCAAGGGTAGATTATAGGCATGAAATAAAAAGTTCAACCGGGCCAAAATAATGGCCTACGTCATTCTCACGTACTAGAACTATCCTATGCCAATGCTTCAAGAATCGCTTGGGGCAAGTTCTAGCCACAGAGAAAGATTCTCCTTTCTCCTGACTCAAGCAATATGAGTCTAGCGATCGTTTACAAACATCCCTATGCTACCATTTGATTCAAACCGGATTCACCATTTGAGTAGAGTAAACAACATTTACACTAATTGAAAAAATATAAAACCATAATTATAAAAAGAAGTCTAATCTACACAAATTTCTTTGCAACCGAGCACTTGACTAGGAGCACTACTGGAGTCAACATTTTACTCTGCTACATAGTCCTAAGCAAGCACCTAGACTTTCCCAAATAAGCAAAAGAATTAAATTCAACTCAGAGCATGCATACAGATGAGTACGCGCTCAAGTGGGTGAAGTGGTGCACAAAGAGAATGAACAACAATTTTAAATAAACTAAAATAAAAGTACTTCTAGCATGCTATGCAATAGTGCACATGAGTGGGCACACAAAACTACTCTCCCCCAGACTTAAACTAGAGAGTACACAGTAATATAGCTATGAAATTCAGAAAAGAGCTAGGAGAAGAGAGTACCCAATGCTTAGAAGTGAGCATACCAGAAGATTGGCATTTAAGTCTCGACCTAGCTGCAGCATCAGCCATCCAGAAAAAGGAGCTGCATGGGTGAGCTCCGCAAAAACATTAGAAAATATACAAACTAAAATAAAGTAAAACTAACTAACCAAACTAGATAAACTAAAATTGCAAGATAAGTAAGATAACTACTGGGTTTATTGTCTTCCCAGCACGACTTATTCAGAACTTTGAGAGTTCTAGCTAATGGTTCTATGGAAAGAAAAATGCACAGGTAACTGTTCTAATATGCATGTCGGTAGCGGGTACTGATACGGTGATAAAATAGTTACGCCTCTACCCGAATATAAATAATACCTTCTCATCACAGGTAGAGGGAATAAAAAGTACGAAGAGGAGGAATCCTCACTCAACTCACCAAAACTATCCTTGCCCAGCAAGGTGTCATCTCCAGGGAGACAGCAGGAGGAGAAGGCAGTGAGTGGAGCTTCCTCTATGGAGGGGGGATCAACCTCCTCACATAAGAGGATGCTCTCATCATTGACTTGAGCATCATGCTCCAAGTCCTCCTGGGATACCTTTGAAGACTCAACCTGCACAGGCTCAGATAGAGAAAGGGGATTAAGAAATAAACAAGAAGAAGAACATGAATAAAAATCAATCGGGGGAGTGATCCCGGTCTCACTCCCATCGTTATGGGAAAGTAAAATAATGACAGCATCATCGACAATGTTGTAGGGCTCAGTAGGTTCATCAGTGACCTCCTCCACGATTTGGACTTCCTCCACCGGTGCTGAGGTAGAATCCTCATCACCTTGGAAAATATCCTCCTCCATATGAATAGGCACAATACATAAATCACCGACCTTATCCTGCAAAACATCCTCAGTAATGTCGTCAGAGACAAATGTAGTTGTATGCACAATAGGGGGAGGAATAGGGCTTGGATAAAAGTCAAGCACTGATTCCTCACAAAGAATTGAGTCCATGCATGGTGATATATGGACAGGGGAGATGGGCTCAGCCATGTTAGAGCCTAGATCAGCCGCAAGTCTGATAAGCGTGTATGCATCATTCCCTTCAAAACTTGAAGGTGATACATCAACATGATTAGATATGGAAGGTGTGCTATCAGAGTTAGGAGTCGGGACGATCCGGATATCTGGCTCGTCATCCTCGTCCAATTGGCGAAGATACTCAGCACAATCCTTCAGGACGTGATCTATGCTTTGACAAAACAAGCACTTTCTTGTTGGCTTCATTGGCACAACAGGTGCTGAAGCTGCAAAGAAGAATGTCGGTAAAGGCTTAGGAGAATAGCCATAGGACTTACGCACACAAAATGGGGTACCAGACGACATCGGTGCTCCATATGCTGGGCCTTGAGTGCTAGGGCTATTATCTCCCTTTAGACATTTATCACTAGCATGAGATATATCTCCACACAAATGGCAATGAATATTAAATGAAGCCCACATTGCGTGAAGATAACTTGATTCAAAAGAAAAACACTATTGTGCAAAATACTACACCCAACAATAATTTACTAAGCAACCTATATAAAACAAGAAAATGGAATAAAAAGAATTGAAATAAAATAAAAGATGCAATTTACAAATGGAAGATCTTCTATCACTCAGTTCTCCGTCTCCAGAAAACTCACACGACTGTGTTCCTTGGCAACGGTGCCAAAAGCTTGATGCGGTAACGACAAGTGCACCGGTCGCACAAGTAATAAAGTTGGGAGTACGTCCCCAAGTATTGTCTCTCAAGGAATGCGCGTGGTTAGTTTGACTCTTCGGATTGAGAAAATAATTACGAGAGTAAATTAAAGGAAAAAACGGGGCTTTGATTTTGGTTTCCTAAATTACTACACAGAAATGAAATGCTCGACAAAACTCCACTTCGCAAGGCGGGATGGATGCAACGACCGCGATGTCGTGCTTCGTTTAGCGGATGGACGGTGAGTAAATGGGGGAAGTGAGTGCTAATGGTGTTTGAGGGTCGAAGGCACCTCTTCACTCTCACCTCTGGCTTCGCTAGAGTGAGCTAGCTAGAACACGTTTGTGGAAGCAGAGTGGGGGCGGAGCGCATCACAGCAAAGCATCAAGCGAGAAATAAAATAGGAGTATGCTTCCATTCATAGACAAATAGAGATTACTCTAGTTCAATACAATAGTAAAGCATACATTTCCAAAAGAGAGAGGGTAGAGGAAACTACGAGATGAGAAGCCTCGCCGTAGATCTTGGCCGGAATGGGGGGTTGTCAAGCCTCCTCCGAGCTCATTCCTTGGTTGCTTCCGGGGTTCAGAAGCTGTCACTACTTCCAAACGTCATCCATCTTTTTCTCAGAGCTGGGTCTCTTCCACATATCCCAATGGAGATGCCACACCTTGAAATACTTGCTGTAGATGGAGGGGAATGCTTTCGGGACCCTTGCTGGAGATTAGGATCAATGGATGAAGCTTTCCCAAGGAAGGAGATGGATGGATGGAGCTTGGAGAGGGAAAACGACGGAGCTTGCAGAAGAATTCGCGCCCAAACTGTGTTGAATGCCCTAAAATCACAGAGCCGGCCTTTAAATACGGAGCAGAGAAAACAATGCGCACGATCAGTGGCGCACGATCAGTGGCGCACGATCAGTGGTCATGCGCGAAGGAATGCTTCTGATCGTGAGTGGTCAACCAATAGCAGAGTAGAAGATAGGAAAATAACGCACGGTCAGTGGCACATGACCAGTGGTTGTGCGCGAAGAAGTCCTATGATCGTGTGAACTGCTCTGTCAGTTAAGGGGAATTAACGCACGACCAGTGGTCGCGCGCCTAATCATGCACGAAGGAAAACGCACGATCAGTGGCTTTTTAGGCCAAAACTCACCCCAATCCATTTTGAGCGTTCACAGGATCCTTGTACCTGCATGAAAAACATATAGACTACTGATCCGTGCACACCACAGGATCCACAGACCAGGCATACAGTAAAATATAACGAAATCACACCACGAAGAAGGTAGGGAATGCACAATCGTTGAGAATATGACATGCTATCTATATAAGCATAGATGAGCAGTAAATGAAATGCAAAGGAACGATAAACAACCCAGATGAGCCCGAAAATCACTATATAAACCGAACTCATCAACCCTCTCCTCCCCATTCAACTTCCTCATTCCTGGATCGAACTTCCTTCTTGCCAGCTGCATGCCCTGCCTGAAGATTCAATCGACAATCCTTCTTAAAGTGACCAAGTTGATTACACTTGAAGCACCGAAGTCCTTCCTTCTTCTTTCCATCAGACTTAGGAGCATGGCTCCTGTTCTACTGACCTGAAGTAGAAGGACCATCGCTTCCAGATGATTTTTTCTTCTTGTCCCACTTTTTCTTCTTCCCAGAGAAGAGCACCCCATTATCTCCCCCGGAGACAGACATTCCAGCAATCTGCTTTGCCAAACTTTCCGGGAAGCAAGCAAGTTCTCCAGCTCAAGCAACGACAGCTGATTGGCCCAGCCTTGGACAGAAGTGACAAAGGCCACATATTCTCTCCGCAATCCGCGGATAATGTGCCTCTTCAACTTTGCCTCAGAAATGGGCTCATATGGATCCAATGCAGAAATCTCTGCATAGAGGTTCTTCATCTTTAAAAAGAAAGTAGAGACAGAAAGATCACCTTGAGTTGCTTTTGCCAACTCATTATTTAAGAACTGTAGCCATGCTACATTCTTTTTATTGAACAACACGTCAAGAGAAGTCCAAATCTCAGCAGCAGATCGACATCCTATGATGTGATCAAATAACTCTGATGAAATTGCCCGCTTGAGAGTAAACTTTGCTTTCACATTTGTTTTCTTCCAAGCTTTCACCAGCTCAGCATTCCCTTCAACAGGGACAACTGCTTGTCTCACATCTCCTCCGACAACCTCCCAGAGATCCTCACCAAGAAGATAGCTTTCCATACAATACTTCCACTTCTTAAAGTTAGTCTGTGTAAGAAGCTCAATACCATGACCTCTTGCAATTCCACCTTCCATTGCAGTACAACTGATTTACTTGTGCTCCAGAAATCCAAGCAAGATAACTACGGCTGATTCACTGCTCAAGCCTCTGTCCCTCTGATACCATGTGAAAATTTCACGTTTTGATAATTAGCGAAAAAATGGGAACTAGGTCGCAGGAACACTCTCAACCCAACTGAGCACAATAAACTAGAAACAATGAAGAAATGCAAGGACTAGTATTCAAAACTCTTCTTTACAACTTGAGGTACACATGGAAAGACATGCTTCACCAATACAGTCGAACGGGAATAACAACAAGAAAAAATAGAAGTCGCCCAAGCCGCCCAACTAGCTAGCCGCCCGACTTTAACAAGGCTGCGCAAACCGCCAAGTCGCCAAACCGCAACTCAACACGCGGACTACCCATTTTTCCACTGCTGAAACTGTCCGCCCGAGTAAGGCCGCCTAACCGCAGTCACTTATCCACTCCTAACCGCAAACACAACAGAGTTAACTCTCAATCCAAGCGACTAGAAAAATCTAACCGCACGAAAGACTTGCGAGCTCTCACTTACTGTTCACTATATAAGATCTGAGGGAGAGGTCCTATTTATAGGCACGAGGTGGAGTGTGGTAACCGCCCATAGAGATAGGATAACCGCCTCAACTTGGCAGCGGATAGAAACAAACCGCGCGGCTTAAAGACAAGTTGCACCAGTCTAGCAGAGCACCAGGACTTGAAGCAGACCAAATCCAAGAACGAGCCGGACTGGCAGACCGCCAGCCCGCTACGGGAAGACAACTCGTGTGGTCTCAAAAACAGACTACCCGACCTCCACTTCACTTCAACCCGCGCGGTCTCAAGACAGACCGCCCGACCTCCACTTCACTTCAAAATTTTCAATAGGTGACAGTGCTCGGCGGGCGGCGAGCTACATACCCCAAAGGGAAGTACTTGTCCACCGTGGCGAGGAACTCATAACTACTGAGCAAAGCACAGAAGAACGTGTGGTCATGAAAGGCCCCAATGCGCCTATCTCGCCCTTTGGATTCGCCCTCGACAACCATGATGTTAGTGGTTGCGAACTGGGAAAAAAGCGAGTGCGAGCTGAAATTTATGAGGGGGCCTGGAAGAGAAAAGAAAGGCTAGAGAACAGTTAATGCGATAGTTAGAAAGTAAAAGCTTACGGCTATTTATAGAAATGAAAAGGGCGGGAAGGATTCGAAGCACCGGGGAGGGGTGCGGATAGCGGAACCGCGCGGTGATTTTTCAACTTCTCGGGCCTTATCTGCTCCAAGCGGGTTAACGTCCTGGAGGCACCTGCTAACTCTCCATCGGCGAGCCAATACTGTAGAAAGAAAAAGCAAAAGTCACCAGGGGGAGGCAATATCTCGCGAGCCAGACATCAAATGAAAAGCAAGCGATGCGCGACCGCAATTAATGTAAGGATATAAATAATACAAAGATAAAGCTCGCGAGCGAGCGGGAATATCCTTAATACAAAGTCACGCATTGTTCTGAACCCCCAGAAGCGGGGGGGGGGGGGGGGGGAATGGTAACAAGGGCGAGAAACAAAAATAATAAAAGATAGTTATTCAGTAATTGAGGCATTTCTAGCGGTCGCGGCCTCGCACACCAGAGCGCGGTGGAATCCTTGGATAATGGTACTCGCGGACCGACTGGACCTCATACTGCATTAGGCGATTGTAGTCCTCAATTAGCATGAGGTGCACCCTGGGGGAGGTGAACTCGCCGCGAGTGACCTACTGTACCTCGGCAAGGACGCGAGCGTTCGCATCCTTCATGGCGGCAAACCTCTCCTCGTAAGCGGCACTGTTCATGCGGTCCTGGTCGTATAGCTCTCGCAACATTAGGGTATGCTTCTGAAATATCTCGGCAACTCACCTTTTCATATGTTCCGGGTTGCCGGGGTCCCCCAAGAAATCTGCGACCTAGCTCGTCGAGGGCAGTGGCGACATCTCCACCTCCCCGTGCTCTGACTCGGTAGGCAGGGTAGGGAGAATGCCTACAATTGAAAAGTCAGCATAAGAGGCTGTAAAAGAGGCAGTCGGCAGAAATTGTTTAACCTGGCGAGATGAGAATGGTACAGGGTCGCGGACTAGAAGAACTCGGCTGGCCTTTGAAGGCTTTAGTGAAGGTCGGGGTATGGGATTTCCCTAAACCAAGGCAGTGCGTCGTCTCGCCAGCGACCTGGGGCTCGGCGAGCAGTGAGCCGTCTGGGCTCCGTTGGTCCAGAATGCTGAATCCCGGAGTGATGATGTTCTAGTTCGGTGGGCGGGGCGAGCCAACCGTAGTGGGGACTCGCCGTTCTGGGGTCGAGGGATGAGATCCTGCAAAAAGGAATAATGCGGGTCAGCGTTCAAAGAAGAACAATGGAAAGTAAGGCAAACGACTTACCGGGACACCAGGGGAGGCTCGCAGGTCAGTTGTCCTCACATCAGGGGGGGATCAATCCTCCCGGGGGACGCGGGGCGAGACCCCTTTGGCGATGGCCTGATAAGATTTTCCTCGGCGGGAGGATCATGCGAGCAAGAAAACAGAGTTAAGTGAATACCATTGGGATCGTCGGAAATTCTATGGCAGGACCTGCGGGTCGAGCTCGTGGCGGGGAGGCGAGGACAGAGGTGATGATGCGTCTTCCCCAGGCGACCGCCGGATGATCTTCTCCTTTTTTGTTTGAGGAGGAGGCGGGGCAGGTTCCGGGGAAATCCAGGTGGCGAGCTCGGTGGCTTTAGCCTTTTGTGCCATTTGCGAGGCCTTAAGGCGAGCCAATAACTCCTCCCTCTTAGACATCTTGAAGAGAACAGTAGTGAGTCGCGAGACAGAAAAGAAGGAGAGAAAGTTCATGTACCTATCAGAGAGGATGGTATTTATAGCCTTGGGCATGTGGCCCACAAAAAGATTCTCTCCACATTACAAAAGAATCGGCAAACACCAGGGGTTGGATGTTTCTTCGCGAGCCTAAAGTAGCGTCACTAAGAGCGAGGATTGTGTACAACCCTGGTGTCCGCCAGGGGGTGAGAGAGACAAAGGAACCATGAGGGGAGGAGAGATGAAGAGGAAAGCAATAAGCAGGCGAGCGAGCCAGGGCTTTAGGCGAGCCGAGCTCTCGTCGGTTGCTCGCGGGAGGGCGAGCTGGCCAGGCCCATGTGGGTTACTCGCTGGGAGGCGAGCGAGCCGAGACTCTAGGTTCACGAGAGAGGCCCTCGTGGGCGGCTCACAAAGGAAGGGTTCAAGATCATTTTTACCTAAAAAAACCCCAGTGGTCTGCAGTTAGCCCCTCCAAACAGCGGATTTTGGCTATTGGCAGACCATTTTGGGCTGTGTATAGCAAAATTGTAAGGCAGAATTCTGCTACTAGCAGACCAGACTTGAAAAACTATAAATAGACCTTGAAGGGCACCTTGGGAGAGGATTCTAATCTCAGTATTCTGAGCTTCTTCCTCCCCAGGTTATCTTGGCTTAGCTGTCAGGCTCTCCAAGGTGACCAGTCTCAGCTTTAGCTTGGGAGGGGAAGCGCTCAAAAATCTTATGGGTGTGTGGTGAGACCTCCTCGCTGCGACCAAGGGTCTGTGTTTAGTTCTGTTTCTCCGGTCGGTTCCTTCCTAGGAATCAGTAAGTGCTAGCTTCCCCTCAACCTTGAGAGCCCGAGCTCCACAAAGAAGCCAAGTCCTGGTATCAACAATCCTCATCCTCTGAGTCAAGTACATTCACATCCGCAAATTCTTTATAGAGTGTCGCATGGTCAAAATTGGCAAACACATGTTTCAACGCTCCTTGCACCTTTAAGAGATCAAAGGAGAACTCCATAGACTGCTTAAACAGCTGTAGTGTTGCTTTTTGGAACTTTGGGTTTTCCACAGTTAAGCTCACCTGAAAGAAAGACAACAAATGGATTAGTAAGCAGGTACATTTTGACTAATCGCTCCTACCAAGGGAATTGTTTATTACCCTTAGTTTTTTCATATGCAGGCGACCTCTGCCAAGGAATCATCAAGAACGCAAATGGTGGCATAGTTATACATGAGCGCCCTCAAGGTCTCTACAGCTGCCATCTTCGAAATGTCTCCCATATAGACCCTCCTCATTTCGTCAAAGTCTTCTTTACTGAATACCACAGAAGAGACCGCAAGAGCATGTGGTAGAGACCGCTTGGACTTCGTCCAGGAGGTAAGGTTGGTACTGAGGGTGGCCGCAAATGGGTCCTGCAACACCAATGGGTTGACATCAAGGTCAAAGAGGTCCTCCCCTTGGACTGGGAAGGTAGGAGCTTCGTCGGCACCAGTAGCAGTGCGCAAGGACCTATGCCTCTTCCTTGAAGAAGTGCTCTCCATTCCTTGGGAGAATTCGGACTCCCTCCTAAGGTCCTGAGCGCGCCGTCTCTCCGTGGCAGTCAGGATGTTCCCAGGATGATGGTACGGTTTCAACGCCGGTAACATCAAGATAACTGCATAAAAATACCATCAACATCCCATAGGTACATGCAGTTACATACATTTCTAACTGCTTATACTTACATTCTTCTATAGGCAGGTCCTTAACCTCTCGCACACGTCAAACATAGTGTACAATGTACAGTGGGGTGCCCAAAAGAAAGTATATAATCTGCTTCCCTATCGTAGACAGCTTGGGAGGTCAGAATGTGTCTTCATCTCGCGGATTCGGAGATGTATGAAGATTGTCGAAGTCTCCTTTGAATATCGCAAACCATGTCTTCCAGCCATGGACTTTGTTGTTAAGGTTGAGAACTCAGAATTTCTCTAAGACAAAATACATTTACCCTTGTTCCTACATCTGCACGCAGAACATGAAGAGAAATACCTCCAGGCTGAAGCAAATACTTTTCTTCTGCAAGTAAACTATTAAAGAAACTATAAAAGCAATGGTGTTCATGGGGAGATGCACGGGCACCTCCCTGTAGAAGTTCAATATTTCCACCATCTACGAGAAGATGGGGAATGTCCAACCTGCATCAAAGTGCTCGAAGAGGACTACAATTTCATTCTATAAAATTGTGGTAAACTGCTCCTCGCCCCATGGAATTTGAACCACGTAATGATCATCAATCTGATGTCGCTATAAGAATATAGTGAAGTTCATATCAGAGATCGATGGGAGGGATGGTTTGTAATTCATGAAAGTAACCGTACAATCCACTCTTTTAGAGTTTGCAGCTTGTGTTCGCATCATCTTGCTCTAGTTCTATTGCTTAGGGTTGAGTAATATAATGAGGGTGATGTTGGATCTTATGGCGTCCTTAGAGGGGGGTTGATAAATAGAAAATATACGCATTTTTCTATATAGTTTTTAGTATAGTTTTAATTAAATTTGTAAATAATATATGTAAATTAATGAATAAAATGTTTGTTTTTGCTATTTTTGTTTTTAACTTAGTTTTATTTTCATTTTATAAATTTTCTGTAATTTTGTTAAGTCACGCCCTCGGACACGCCCGTGTCCAAGGGCGTGTTCAATAATTTCTGATAATTTTTATTTCTGTCTTTTTTCCAGCTCAAACATCAAGTCACGCCCTCGGTCACACCCGTGACCGAGGCCGTGTACTTGGTCACGCCCGTGTTGGATGTTCAGCCAGATTCGAGCCCAAATGTCAATGTCACGCCCAATGTCACGGCCGTGATCGGGTCACGCCCGTGACCGAGGCCGTGACTCAACAAAGCTTCCAGAAAACCAAAGGACACGCCAGGTGTCACGCCCAGTTCAAGCTCAAGCCTGCCGACATCGAACACGCCCGTGTTCCTTAGAACACGCCCGTGTACTTCCAAAGTCGCCGGTCAAGCCTTCCAAATACCAGCCTGTATCCAGCTGTTCTGGCTATTCGCACCCCAAGCCGTGTCACGCCCTCAGTCACGCCCGTGACCGAGGGCGTGTAATTCCAAATTTTTGCCTATAAATAGAGGCCGACCCCCTCATCAATCCCCCCTCTTGGAACCTCTTGGAACCTCTTGGAACCTCTTGGAACCTCTTGGAACCTCTTGGCTCAAATGGATTGCCCTTTTTGGGTGATCTTCCACAATATTTTGTCCACTTTTTGTATTTTTTTATTTTCTTTTTTATGTAATTAATTAGGTGTTTATTTTATTTTCTTTTTGTAATATAAATGTTGAAATTAAATGTTTTTTTATTTTGTAATTTTATTTCCTGTAAACCCCGTTATTATGGCAATAAATAAATTTAGTTTTTTCGTGCATTCGTAGCGTAATTTCAAATTCTGCAATTTCATATTCTGCACCGTATTTCAATTCATAACTTAGCTTTATTTCTGCACCGTATTTCAATTCATAACTTAGCTTTATTTCCGCACTTCAATTTTCGCAATTTTTCTTTCTTTAGCTAGATTTATTCGTCGCCATAAAATCGGTTTTCTCGCTTAGATTCGAATTTATGCGTCGTCATAATTTTTCATTCTTTTCTTCCTTGACACGGTAGTTTAGAATGGGATATTCGGGCTGCGTTTAAAATCGCTTCAAAGCGAGCGTTTTTTCTCTCGTAATGCTTTCTTCGTTTTCGTATTCTCACTTTATGTTTTTATTATTCGTGTTTTTGTTGTTTTATGTTTTAATCAATTTCGTTTCCGTCATTTTTTTCGTTGTCATCACCTTTTTTAATTCGTGTTTTTGTTTTCGTTATTTCGTTTAATAGCTTAGTTTTATTTCATTATCGTCATGCATTTATTTCCCGTCTACCCGTTTGGGTAGGACTTGCACTGCATTTATTTCCCGTCTACCCGTTTGGGTAGAACTTGCTCACGCATTTATTTTCCCCTCTACCTATTTTGGTAGGGATTGCATTTCTTTAATTCCTGCAATTTATCGCTTTCATTTCAATTTCGTAGAGTGTGTGCGTTTTAATTTAGTGCGTCCTTTTTGTCTTTTCTATCGCTTTTCTTGGTTTTTGCTAAACGCACACCAAGCCCGCGATTGTTATCATTTTTGTTATTATCGTTATGTTATCATTTTTGTTTTTGTTTTTAATTATCACTTTCATCACTTATTTTTAATCCGATAAAACAATAGCGTAGCTCGAAGTAACAATACTCGACGGGACCCAGGACTAATACGACTATGTTATGATATTTTTATCATATATATACTACACGCGATAGGTGCGCTTGCCTCTAGCAATTTCGTAAAATTATTTTCCTATCAAGAAAATAATTTTCCTATCAAGTTTTTGGCGCCGTTGCCGGGGAACTTTCATCGATATTGCGAAAAAAGTATACACTATTGATTTTATCATCTTTAAAAAATCAAAAAAAAAAAAATTTAAAAAAACCCCAAAACCCAAAAATATATGTTTTCTCTTTTTCTTAAGCTCTAATTTGTAAATATAAAAAAATTAAAAACCAAAAAAATGATCAAATATTCTTATACAAAAATCCAAAAAAATTATATTTTTTTTTCTCTCTTTTTTATAAGTATTAATATATAAATATATTATATACTTTTTTATCATCCATTGAAAAATGAAAAATAAAAAAAAAATGATGATGAAAAAGTTAGGAAAATTCAAAAAACATTTGTTCTTCTTTCCTTTTTTATATATATTAAGTTACTTTTATTTTCTTTATTATTTATATTTAAATATGCATAAAAAAAAATGATAGGATTTCTATTTGTTTTTCATTAAGTTTTTTTTATATATATGCATATTTGAAAACATATTATTTCAAATTTCGAAATGGAAAAAATAATGAAAGACTTTAAAACCCAAATCAAAATGAATTCTAGGAATTTTAAGATAGGACAATAGATCGTTTTCTCGAAGTAGGATTACTCGACAGACCCGAAAGGGGATTTTTGTCGATATTTTGAAAAGAAGAAACCTCGTTGCTTTTACCTTATTATTTCTACATTTTCTTCTTTGCTTTTCATTTTAAAGATTTTCTTTATTAGTTTTGTTTTTTCTTATGTTTTAATATAAATTTGAATATGCGTATTTCAAAAATGATGAAAATACATTTAGAAAACTCAAAAAAAAAAATATGTGGTTTTACTTTACATATATATTTCATCCTTTTTGTGATATAGAAAAAAAACCAAAAATCATAAAAATTCCTTTTCACTTTGTCTTTCTCTTTCTTGTTCTTATTATTTTTGTTCTCTTATTTTTAATATCATTATGTATATAAATGTACATATAAGAAAAATCCAAAAAAATTAATATAATTATGTATCTTTCTTCTTGTAAATATCTTTTTCCTTTTTTTTCTTTCTTTCTTATTTTTATTTTTATGTTTTATATATGTAAATTATATATGTAAATATTTGGCCAAATTTTTGAAAAATAAAAAAAATGATGATGGAAAAACTAAAAAAAAAAAAAAATCCCAAAAAATTAATTAAGTATTTTTGGCTTTCTTATTTTTTTCTTTTTTTCCTCTTTCCTTTTTTCTTGCTTTTCTTTTTGTTAAGTGTTTATATATATTCTTATCATATTAAAAATCCAACAAATGATGAAAATATTGATTTGAAAAATCCAAAAAATATATGCTTTTTTTTTCTTTCTTTGTTTTTTTTATCTTTCTTAAGTTTTATTACTTATTAAGTTTTATTTTGAATATAAATATGCATAAAGAAAAAAATGATATGATTTCTATTTTATTTTCATTAAGATTATCTATGCATATTTAAACAAAACAAAATAATACTCTAATTAAAATGACAAAATAATGGAAAATTTTGAAACATAAATCAAAAAGAATTTTTGGAATTTTTGAGATAGAATAATAGGTAGTTTTCTCGAAGTAGGATTACTCGACAGACCCGAAAGGGGATTTTTGTCGATATTTTGAAAAGGGGAAACCCTATTACTTTTATCCTTTCATTTCACTTCTTCTTCTTTGCTTTTTATTTTAAAGTTTCTCTTTATTTTTTATTTTTATTAAGTATAAAGGTTTATATATATATGCATATTTTAATAATGATGAAAATATGTGTTAGAAAGATCTCCCAAAAAATATATATATATATAGTTTGCTTTATGTATCTATGTTTTATATTTTTTGTAACTAAGAAAAATTGGAAAAACAAATAAAAAACTTATATATATGCATATGATTTTATCATTTTTATCCCCCCCCCCCTTGTAAATAACCTTTATTATGTTTTAACATCTTTTGCAGGTAATTATTCCGGTTATCCCGTCTCCAAAATAGGGGCGTGCTTTTTCCCCCTGCTTTTTCCCCCATTGTATTTTCTTTTTCCTCTTTTTCATGCTTTTGTACATATATAGAATTGTTCCTCATACTTACTTCAACATTGGGGACAATGTTGATTTTAAGTATGGGGGTATGGTATCATGTTTTCCCCTTTGTAATTATTGTCCCCCATTTTTACTTAGAAAAAACAAAAAAATGACAAAATAAATAAAATAGCAAAATTTGTTACAACATCTTTGCAACATCTTTGCCCCTCTTATAAATGTTTATAAGTATTGTTGCAACATCTTTGCAACATCTTTGTCCCTCTTACATAAAATTGAAAACCCAAAAAAAAAAAATCATTAATTAACTTAGAAAAAACACCAAAAAATTTATAAATGTATTATGTTTATGTCTTTTATTTGTTTATAAATAACCGTTCTTTTTTATATATAATCAAATCCAAAAAAAAAAATTGATGAAAAAAAAGTTATAAAAAATTTTGTTATAACAAAATCCTCACAAATTTTGTCATAACCCAAAAATTTTTCTATAAATTTTTAGTTTTATTTTTCTTTCTCTTTCTTTTTCTCTTTTTTTAGTATTAATGTATATATTTTACCAAAATCAAAATAAAAAAAAAATCACAAAAAAAAAATATGTGAAAAAAAAACAATTCTTACAAAAAAAAAACCAAAAAATTTTGTATGTATTTTTGCTTTTCTTAAATTTCTTCTTTCTTTTTGTTACTTTATTTTTATTAAGTGTTTATATATGTAATTTGTTTTAAAAAATCAAAAAAATCAAAAAATCAAAAAAAAAAAAAAAATCATATCTTAAAAACTCCAAAAAAAATTTGATGAAAAGAAAAACTTATCAAAAAAAACCCCAAAAATAGAATAAAAACCCCTACTTAGCTTTTTGTTATTTCCAAGGCTATGTAGAGTTTATCTTTAAGCGTTTTCACTATTTTTGATTTGCTAAAACCATTTTATTTGCATCATAGTTTGTAAATTTAAATCAAGGAATTTTGGTAGTAAAGAATTTCTTGTGATTTTAATTTAATTTGAGAACAAAACTTTTAGCACTACCTCGAGTTAACCCTAAATAGATTCGTTTTTGTATTATATTGGCAAACCATCTTTAGATTCAATTATTCTAACTCGAACTTGTGAAACTTTAGGAATATTCTAATCTACTAAATTTTGCTCTCAAATACTCTTTTATTACTCTAGTTTTTCTTTTGAAACCCTCACCCCTTTAGCTTGGCATAAAAAGTAAAAGAAGACGTTTTAAAAGAAATCCTGTGTCAATGGGAATAAAAAGATTCCGTAAACACAGGCACCCAATATTGTTAAAAGAAATCTCGTGTCAATGGGAATAAAAAAAATAAAATTTCGTAAACACGGGCATTGGGTTAAGTTTAAAAAGATTTCAATTATCCCCCGTAAACCAACGTTGGGAATCAAAGCAAAACCACCAAAATGGTGGGGTGAGAGGATTAAATCCATCACCCCTAATCCAAGCACTCTTCTTTTTGCCAAGGCTACCTTTTTTCCCCTACCCCTTAGCCAATAAAATTGTAGGCTAGATTTTAATTTAAAAAGTTTGCGAGAGCATAATTAGTAGGTTTTATTTATTCTAAAAAAATTTTTTCTTTAAAAAGTTAAAGTTTTATATAATTCTACTCTAATTAAAGGCGCCAAAAACTGCAATATTCGACGCTATTTAACTAACTTTAGAAGTTTCGCTAAAATTTTTTCGCTCTTTTTAAATTATCTTCACAATTTAGGACTTACCTCTTTAAATCTCCTAAATTTATTTCGATCTCACTTTTGATTAAATAAAATTTTTAGTAAATTAGAAATTTAATTAACGTCTTATAGGTATCCCTTACTTTTGCTCTGGAATAGCAAAAGCTTAAGTATGGGGGTGTTTGATAAATAGAAAATATACGCATTTTTCTATATAGTTTTTAGTATAGTTTTAATTAAATTTGTAAATAATATATGTAAATTAATGAATAAAATGTTTGTTTTTGCTATTTTTGTTTTTAACTTAGTTTTATTTTCATTTTATAAATTTTCTGTAATTTTGTTAAGTCACGCCCTCGGACACGCCCGTGTCCAAGGGCGTGTTCAATAATTTCTGATAATTTTTATTTCTGTCTTTTTTCCAGCTCAAACATCAAGTCACGCCCTCGGTCACGCCCGTGACCGAGGCCGTGTACTTGGTCACGCCCGTGTTGGATGTTCAGCCAGATTCGAGCCCAAATGTCAATGTCACGCCCAATGTCACGGCCGTGATCGGGTCACGCCCGTGACCGAGGCCGTGACTCAACAAAGCTTCCAGAAAACCAAAGGACACGCCAGGTGTCACGCCCAGTTCAAGCTCAAGCCTGCCGACATCGAACACGCCCGTGTTCCTTAGAACACGCCCGTGTACTTCCAAAGTCGCCGGTCAAGCCTTCCAAATACCAGCCTGTATCCAGCTGTTCTGGCTATTCGCACCCCAAGCCGTGTCACGCCCTCAGTCACGCCCGTGACCGAGGGCGTGTAATTCCAAATTTTTGCCTATAAATAGAGACCGACCCCCTCATCAATCCCCCCTCTTGGAACCTCTTGGAACCTCTTGGAACCTCTTGGAACCTCTTGGCTCAAATGGATTGCCCTTTTTGGGTGATCTTCCACAATATTTTGTCCACTTTTTGTATTTTTTTATTTTCTTTTTTATGTAATTAATTAGGTGTTTATTTTATTTTCTTTTTGTAATATAAATGTTGAAATTAAATGTTTTTTAATTTTGTAATTTTATTTCCTGTAAACCCCGTTATTATGGCAATAAATAAATTTAGTTTTTTCGTGCATTCATAGCGTAATTTCAAATTCTGCAATTTCATATTCTGCACCGTATTTCAATTCATAACTTAGCTTTATTTCTGCACCGTATTTCAATTCATAACTTAGCTTTATTTCCGCACTTCAATTTTCGCAATTTTTCTTTCTTTAGCTAGATTTATTCGTCGCCATAAAATCGGTTTTCTCGCTTAGATTCGAATTTATGCGTCGTCATAATTTTTCATTCTTTTCTTCCTTGACACGGTAGTTTAGAATGGGATATTCGGGCTGCGTTTAAAATCGCTTCAAAGCGAGCATTTTTTCTCTCGTAATGCTTTCTTCGTTTTCGTATTCTCACTTTATGTTTTTATTATTCGTGTTTTTGTTGTTTTATGTTTTAATCAATTTCGTTTCCGTCATTTTTTTCGTTGTCATCACCTTTTTTAATTCGTGTTTTTGTTTTCGTTATTTCGTTTAATAGCTTAGTTTTATTTCATTATCGTCATGCATTTATTTCCCGTCTACCCGTTTGGGTAGGACTTGCACTGCATTTATTTCCCGTCTACCCGTTTGGGTAGAACTTGCTCACGCATTTATTTTCCCCTCTACCTATTTTGGTAGGGATTGCATTTCTTTAATTCCTGCAATTTATCGCTTTCATTTCAATTTCGTAGAGTGTGTGCGTTTTAATTTAGTGCGTCCTTTTTGTCTTTTCTATCGCTTTTCTTGGTTTTTGCTAAACGCACACCAAGCCCGCGATTGTTATCATTTTTGTTATTATCGTTATGTTATCATTTTTGTTTTTGTTTTTAATTATCACTTTCATCACTTATTTTTAATCCGATAAAACAATAGCGTAGCTCGAAGTAACAATACTCGACGGGACCCAGGACTAATACGACTATGTTATGATATTTTTATCATATATATACTACACGCGATAGGTGCGCTTGCCTCTAGCAATTTCGTAAAATTATTTTCCTATCAAGAAAATAATTTTCCTATCAGGGGTGAATTAGGGCTTTTATAAAGTTTAAACTATTGGAATTGAGATAAAAATATTTTTGCAAAAGAAAGTTAATTCAAAATATTTTAGAACATGAAAATTAAAATAAATTTGATACACCCAAATAAGAAATGATTTTATTTCGTAAGATAACAAGTTACAAAAGTGTTGATTTCTTTAATGCTAGAAATCAAGGCGATATATCAAAATTTCCCTTTTGTTTTATGTACCAACTCTTCTCCTAAGAACTAGTTGGTTTTAGCCTATCTATGCCTAGATAAGGCCTCAAGTCGCTTTAGCCTATTTTTCACCAAATAAGGACTAGAGCACCCCCTAGATCTAATCGCTTGGACCTAGTCGCCATAACCAGCAGCGAATTCTCCACCAACAAAAAATAAGATCAAATCAAAGGACAAGAATACAAGATGAAAATATGAATTGTGAAAATAAAACTCCATGTAAAGTATTCTGAAGGAGATGGCGAAGGAATATTGAAGATCAACGTAGTCGAACCATTTGTTCTTTGCATTGAACTGGCGTAAATTAATCCTCCTTCAAAATCCTCTTTTTGATTTGTTTGGGAGTGTTCCGTGTTGGGTTTTTCTAAATGCCATTCATAATGACATGAACACATCAAATGTGCGCAGCGGAAGAAAACTAGAACAACCCAAAGAGTAAGGATCTTGCGGATCTCATGAATCAAAAGATTAGGAAAGCAAAATGCAATATACCTTCGCGGGATTGAGTCAATACTCAACCAAGTTGCTCCAAAGAGAAATCCAAAAATCTGCCTTTAAGTTCTTCAAGAATCGAAATGGATCGATCCCTCTATAGAAGTCCACACAAGCAAAAGGAGAACCCTAATTCTTATCGTACAAGAACTAGGTCGGAAAAGGAAGCTCTCAATGTCCCCACGGACAGATAGGTCCAATCCAGGGGAGGCGGCGACCAGCGGCGGCGGAAGATGATCGGCGGATGGGAAGATCGAGATGCCCTCGCGCGGAACAGTTCCGGTCGGCTTCTCGTCTAAAATCGCGAAAGGATTAAGTTTTTCCTGTATGCTTCGAAGACCTAATCGCATTCCTTTTATACGCAAGGTATAAAACAGGCTATCCGCAGACCAGAGGAAAAACAGAACATTTCTGTATAGATTTACACAATAGCGGAATTCGACAATTCGACTAAACAATATTACCGAATTCGACTATATACAATAACCGAATTCGTCTATATGCTATAGCCGATTCGACTATATACAATAACCGAATTCGTCTATATAAATTCGGCTATATGATTTCAACGAAACAATTTCGTCTATATAAATTCGGCGAAACTCTTTAGCCGAATTTGTCACTTATTCAACTAAACACTTTAGCCGAATTTGACTTAGCCGAATTCGTCTAAACCCTTTAGCCGAATTCGTCTATATCCTTTAGCCGAATTCATCTAAACCCTTTAGCGGAATTCGTCTAAACCCATTAGCCGAATTATCTAGTATAGATCCATTCGTTTAAACACTTTAAATGATTTCCATATGAGACATTCTCAACTTGATTCCAAGCAGTAATAGGATTGGTCCTTCACTCATATCCAATATGACTAAGGCCAACACAATCCATTCTCCAATTTCTCCAAACGCTTTTATGTGCGACCCTATAGGCTCATATTGCGTTGGCAGTAAGACTAACTGTTGATTGCTTTGAGATCACCTCAGAAACTCCAACATTCTCCCACTTGATCACAAAGTATCAACAAAAGTCTCACAAACAATGAGCGGCATCTAGCCATACATAATTGCTACCCAAGCAATAAGAGTTCATAACTCAATAAGCCTGTCTTAACCAATGTATCAACATTGTCTTGTTCCTTTGTCCCTTACATTCGGATAGAACTAGAGGCATGGACCGTGTCACCCTCATGATTGTTCAATCCTAGTTTCCTGATCTAGATTAGACCTAATGAAAGTGGTAAGCTCAATATCATATATTGGCTCAACCCAGCATGGCCATGCATTTCTCAGTTCATTCCATCAAGGGCCCATGGATGTAACTCCTGTCATAAAGGAGGACAAATCCCACATCTGTCAAAACACAAACACCCAAATGAATCGTAACATACCCAATAACCACCCTTATCATCAACCTTTCTTGTAACGATCCAGGCCCATCAACACGGGACCCAGCTGGACAGCCAACACCCTCCCAGCCCAGGCCCGCCAACACGGAACCCAGCTGGCACCGGAAGGGTTCAGCCTAACCAGATGGTCTGCAGACCATGCACCCCAACCCCTCTCTGTCCCACCACAGGGTACAGTGGGTTGTTGGAGGCCGCAGCCCCCCTTTTCATGAGAAATGATACAGTTAAGCGGCAACGCAGGGACTTCCCAGGAGGTCACCCATCCCAGAATTGCTCCAGCCCGAGCACGCTTAACTATGGAGTACTTTCACTTCTCATCACAATTGAGCTGCATCTCAATTGGTGATGAGAAGTGAAAGTACTTCATAGTTAAGCGTGCTCGGGCTGGAGCAATTCTAGGATGGGTGACCTCCTGGGAAGTCCCTGCGATGCCGCTTAAATGAATCATTTCTCATGAAAAGGGGGGCTACGGCCTCCAACAACCCACTGTACCCTGTGGTGGGACAGAGAGGGGTTGGGGTGCATGGTCTGCAGACCATCTGGTTAGGCTGAACCCTTCCGGTGCCAGCTGGGTCCCGTGTTGGCGGGCCTGGGCCGGGAGGGTGCTGGCGGTCTAGCTGGGTCCCGTGTTGGTGGGCCTGGATCATTACAAAAAGTCCTATCCTCCAGGATTGCACTTTTTGTAACGATCCAGGCCCACCAACACGGGACCCAGCTGGACCGCCAGCACCCTCCCGGCCCAGGCCCGCCAACACGGGACCCAGCTGGCACCGGAAGGGTTCAGCCTAACCAGATGGTCTGCAGACCATGCACCCCAACCCCTCTCTGTCCCACCACAGGGCACAGTGGGTTGTTGGAGACTGCAGTCCCCCTTTGATGATAAATGAGCCAGTTAAGCGGCAGCGCGTGGACTTCCCAGGAGGTCACCCATCCCAGAATTGCTCCAGCCCGAGCACGCTTAACTATGGAGTACTTTCACTTCTCATCACCAATTGAGTTGACAGATCAATTGGTGATGAGAAGTGAAAGTACTCCATAGTTAAGCGTGCTCGGGCTGGAGCAATTCTGGGATGGATGACCTCCTGGGAAGTCCACGCGCTGCCGCTTAACTGGCTCAATTCTCATCAAAGGGGGACTGCAGTCTCCAACAACCCACTGTGCCCTGTGGTTGGACAGAGAGGGGTTGGGGTGCATGATCTGCAGACCATCTGGTTAGGCTGAACCCTTCCGGTGCCAGCTGGGTCCCGTGTTGGCGGGCCTGGGCCGTGAGGGTGCTGGCGGTCCAGCTGGGTCCCGTGTTGGCGGGCCTGGATCGTTACATTTCTCAAGGAAGACTTTAGATGGTATCAAAGTACGCTCTTCCTCACTTGATGAATGTTGTGACTTCAGGTCAATGAACTACAAACACCATTGTCAGATGAGACCTACTTGTGACACGTTCATATAACAATCCACAAAGTAGTCTCATGGGGGGTCTGTCCAGTACAAATTGTTCTTAACAAGTACCCATGTGATGACTTGATATCACAATATCATGAACTGTGAGAACCGGTCATCAGTCAACGCACATGCTATTCTTATGGTCTCATCCTCGCCCTAAATATCTAGGATGATACCTCGACTAGGGACCATTTAAGAATGAAGCTTCATATAAACATAGACCCTCACATTCAAGTCACGTACTTGAATTCCTATGGAAGCAAACATTCTAAGGGCATTCATTATGTTAATTAGTCTATCAAATAGAAACGGTTGACATAATAAAAGAACTTTCCATAAATGTAAAATGAAACATACAGTACATAACACAATTCATCAAATGAATAAACAACCGACAAACATACAATCCACAAGGCTCCCACTAAAGACGATCATTCAGGTATCTAATACCCATTGATCTAACATGACCATCATGCTTCTTTTGCGCAAGAGGCTTTGTTAGTGGATCCGCTGTGTTTTCTTCAGTCGGTACTCTGCAAATGTTCACATCTCCTCGATCGACAATCTCTCAAATAAGATGGAACCGCCACTGTATGTGCTATGAGCGCTGATGAGATCTAGGTTCCTTAGCTTGGGCAATTGCAGCGTTGTTGTCACAGTAGAGAACTACGGGATCAACAATGCTAGGAACTACATCTAGCTCGCCGTTGAATTTCCTAATCCACACAGCCTCCTTTGTCGCATTTGCGGCTGCAATATACTCGGCTTTTGTCGTAGAATCGGCAGCTGTCTCCTGCTTGGAACTCTTCCAGCTTACAGCTCCTCCATTAAGGCAAAATACAAAACCTGATTGGGACTTTGAATCGTCCCTATCAGTTTGGAAGCTAGCATCCGTGTAACCATTTACAATGAGCTCTTCCTCTCCACCATACACCAAGAACATAACCTTAGTCCTTCTCAAGTACTTTAGGATATTCTTGACAGCTATCCAGTGACCATCACCAGGATCAGACTGATACCTCCTCGTCATGCTCAAAGCATAAGAGACATCGGGTCGAGTGCATAACATTGCGTACATGATTGATCCAATTGCCGAAGCATATGGAATCATCTTCATGCGGTCCTTATCTTCCAAAGATTTAGGACACTGGTCCTTAGAGAGACTCACACCATGTGACATGGGTAAGAATCCTTTCTTGGACTCAAGCATGTTGAACCGTTTCAACACCTTGTCAATGTATGTACTCTGGGTCAAACCCAGCAACTTTTTTGATCTATCTCTATAGATCTTAATACCAAGTATGTAAGTCGCTTCACCTAAGTCTTTCATAGAAAAGCAGTTCCTTAGGTTGTTCTTAACAACTTGCAGGGTCAGAATGTCATTCCCGATCAGCAGTATGTCATCTACATACAATATCAGGAAGACAACAATGCTCCCACTAATCTTCTTGTAAACACAAGGCTCATCTTCGTACTTGATGAAACCAAACTCTTTGATCTTCTCATCAAAACGCAGATTCCAACTTCGAGAAGCTTGTTTCAATCCATAAATGGATCGATTCAACTTGCATATTTTAGTGGCTTCACTTGGAGATTCAAAACCCTCGGGTTGTGTCATGTACACTTCCTCAAGGAGGTTTCCATTAAGGAAAGCCGTTTTGACATCCATTTTCCAGATCTCGTAGTCATAATACACAACAATAGCAACTAGAATTCTGATGGACTTGAACATAGCTACAGGGGAAAAGGTTTCATCATAGTCAACACCATGAATTTGCCTGAAACCTTTAGCCACCAGCCGGCCTTTGAATGTCTGTACATTCCCATCCATGTCGGTCTTCTTCTTGAAGACCCACATGCACCCTATGGGTCGTATCCCTTCAGGTGGTTCCACCAAGGTACAAACTTGGTTTGTGTACATGGAGTCCATTTCAGATTTCATGGCCTCAAGCCACTTCTCGGAGTCTGGTCCATTCATAGCCTCTTGGTAGGTTGCAGGCTCATCATCATGATCCATAAGCAACACATTACCTATTTGAGTCATGAGAAATCCATATCTCTCAGGCTCAAATCTTGGTCTACCAGATATAGGTAGGACTTGTGTTTCTTGAGCAGGATCTCCATCTACAACTTCTTCTAGTCCTTGCTCAGGTTCCAATTCCGGTTCGTTCATTATTTGTGGCTCTTGAACTTCTTCAAGTTCTACCTTCGCAGTCTTTCTGGATAAGAACTCTTTCTCCAAAATGACACCAGTCCTTGCAACAAACACTTTGCCCTCAGACGGCAAGTAGAAGTAGTATCCTTTATTTTCCCTGGGATACCCCACTAGATAATATTTATCTGATTTGGGTTCCAGCTTGTCATGGATTTGACGTCGCATGTATGCCTCACAACCCCAAATCTTGATGAACGACATACTAGGATGCTTCCCAGTCCATATCTCATATGGTGTCTTAAGAACCGTTTTCGTTGGAACTCAATTTAGTGTGAAAGCAGCAGTCTCTAAAGCAAAACCCCAAAAGGAAACGGGCAAATCTGCATGACTCATCATCGATCGCACCATGTCTAACAAGGTATGATTCCTCCTCTCAGAAACACCATTATGTTGAGGTGTTCCGGGCGGAGTAGTTGTGATACAATACCACACTCTTTCAGATGATGACGAAACTCATGACTTAGATATTGGCCACCTCGATCAGATCAGAGTGCTTTTATCCTTTTTCCCAGTTGGTTTTCTACTTCATTCTTAAACACTTTGAACTTTTCAAAGGTCTCGGATTTGTTCTTCATAAGAAACACGTATCCGTATCTACTGAAGTCATTAGTAAATGTAATGAAGTAGTAGAACCCACCTCTAGCCATTGAACTCGTGGGTCCGCATACATCACTATGTATTATACCCAAGAGATCATCAGCCCTCTCATTACAACTAGTGAAAGCAGCTTTCGTCATCTTGCCTAATAAACATGACTCGCATCTCTCAAATGATTCATAATCAAATGAGTCCAGTAGTCCATTTTTATGGAGCTTGGATATGCGTTTCTCGTTTTTATGGCCTAAACGACAATGCCAAAGGTACGTAGGATTTGAATCATTTGTTTTTAGTCTTTTAGCATTTTCTACATTATAGATCGGATGGTCTAAGTTCAAAACATATAAACCATTAAACAATTGGGCTACACCATAACAAACATCATTCATAAAAATCGAACAACAAATGTTCTTAATTATAAATGAAAAGCCTTTCATGTCAAGACATGATATGGATATAATGTTTCTAGTTATGGCTGGAACAAAATAACAGTTATATAATTCTATTACAAGCCCAGTGGGCAAAGAAAGACAATAGACACCAACGGCGACGGCAGCAACTCTTGCTCCATTCCTGACGCGCAGGTCTACCTCCCCTTTACCCAGCATTCTTCTCCTTCTCAGTTCCTGCACATTTGTACAAATGTGAGAACCGCATCCGGTATCCAATACCTAAGATGAAGGAGCAGAAAGGTTTATCTCTATAACATAAATACCTGAAGTGGAAGTCACACTTCCCTTCTTCTTTTGCAGATCCTCAATATAAAGGGGACAGTTCCGCCTCCAATGCCCAGCCTTACCGCAGTGGTGGCACTTTCCTTCCTTCGCCAGACCTTTCTTTTTCAGTGCAGAAGATTTGGGATCAAGATGAGACTTAGATCCTATCTTCGTCTTCTTGAATCCCTTAGTCTTGCCCTTGCTTTTATGCACCATCAGTATGGGGCTAGCAGGCTTGACCTTCTTCATATTATTTTCAGTAGTTCGCAACATGCCTAGGAGCTCGGGCAGTGTCTTGTCTATTTCATTCATGTTATAGTTGAAGACGAACTGCTCATAACTGTCCGACAACGATTGCAGGATCAGATCCGTGGCCAACTCTTGGCCCACGGGAAAACCCAGTCTTTCAAGGTTCTCGATATACCCAATTATCTTGAGTACGTGAGTCCCTACTGAGTCTCGAGCTCCCATTTTGAACTGGAATAATGCCTTGGATATGTCAAACCTCTCTTGCCAGGCTTGCCCCTCGAACATTTTCTTGAGGTGCCCGATTATCTCATAACCACACATGCTCTCGTGTTGCTTCTGAAGCTCAGAGGACATGGTAGCAAGCATGAGGCATTCCACATCCAAGGTATCATCCTGATACTTCTTGTAAGCATCTCTATCTGCTCTCGAAGCATTTCCGGTCGGCTCCGTGGGGGCTTCACCTTCCAAGACATAGAGCTTGCGCTCTTTCCTGAGAACAATTCTCAGGTTCCTATACAAGTCGAGGAAGTTCGTCCCGTTGAGCTTGTCCTTCTCAAGAATAGCTCTCAGGGACAGGGTGGAGTGAGATCCACTTGCCATGGAAATTCTACAATGAATTCACAAAACTTTTAGTACTGTATTTCGAAATACATTTTATATTAATAAGGACTTTTATTAAAAGCTCCCACTATTTATAATCAAACCGAAAACCCTTTAATTCGATTCGGAGAGTTTATGCGAGCTACTCTCTTAGTGGACAAGATCCATATTTCACCAACACAACGAGTCCGCTTTCGCGTTCCTCTCATAATGTGGTTATTTAGGTAGACAACATTTGTCAATTGCATCACGATGCAACTCTTGTATGGTTGGTGAATAACTCTTTATTCGCATCCATCATATGAAGCATGCCAACCCTATGCCTCTAGGAACTCAACCTTTGAGGTCACCTAGTTAAGATTGACCCGATGTCGACAGTGGGATATCACAATTATTCGCTCGCACCCTTACCAAGATAGATTAATGCACCTTGCTTTGGCAAGCCCACACTTCATCGATCGAGGCAGGAAGAGTGTCATCCATCGGAAGGCATCTGTATACTTAATATTGGATAAGGGATTTTATCTTTCAATAGATGAACATTTCATCGTGATTAACATTTAATCACCATGCACATACACAAAACAAATGCATCCCCTATGTGCACATAAAAGGATTATCAACATTTTGATAAAAGGGGGTTAAATCTGAATACTTTGAACACTTCTAACTCTTCATATTTACATGCATTGAACACAAGCAAAGCAACTCCACTTATGCAGTAGACAAGCTCGTCTCTCAATGTCAGATTCAATAATCTAAACATTTGGTTTCACAAAACATTTTGAGGGACGGTTACTACAGAGGAGAAACAATCTCCGAAACATGAAAATCGCAATGCAATCACATGCATTCCTGGCGGGGTTCCAAGGGGCTGCGCCCCTGGCGGGTTCTTAGGGGCAGAGCCCCTAACGGGGTGCGGGTAGAGCCCCGACCAAAATTTTGAAATCCCACCACCATAACCCACACAAAACCACATCAAATGTGATGTTCCAAGAAGAAATCTATACACTTAGAACGCTTCCAAATTTCTAGATTTGCACGCACTTGATCGCAACCTGGCTCTGATACCACTGTTGGGTTTTTCTAAATGCCATTAATAATGACATGAACACATCAAATGTGCGCAGCGAATGAAATCTAGAACAACCCAAAGAGTAAGGATCTTGGGGATCTCATGAATTAAAAGATTAGGAAAGCAGAATGCAATATACCTTCGCGGGATTGAGTCAATACTCAACCAAGGTGCTCCAAAGAGAAATCCGAAAATCTTCCTTTGAGTTCTTCAAGAATCGAAATGGATCGATCCCTCTATAGAAGTCCACACAAGCAAAAGGAGAACCCTAGCTTCTTGTCGTACAAGAACTAGGTCGGAGAAGGAAGCTCTCAACGTCCCCACGGACTTCTAGGTCCGATCCAGAGGAGGCGGCGACCAGCGGTGGCGGAATACGATTGGCGGATGGGAAGATCGAGATGCCCTCGCGTGGAATAGTTTCGATCGGCTTCTCGTCTAAAATCGCGAAAAGATTAAGTTTTTCCCGTATGCTTCGAAGACCTAATCGCGTTCCTTTTATACGCAAGGTATAAAACAGGCTATCCGCAGACCAGAGGAAAAACAGAACATTTCTGTATAGATTTACACAATAGCCGAATTCGACAATTCGACTAAACATTATAACAGAATTCGACTATATACAATAACCGATTTCGTCTATATGCTATAGCCGATTTGACTATATACAATAACTGAATTCATCTATATAAATTCGGCTATATGATTTCAACGAAACAATTTCGTCTATATAAATTCGGCGAAACACATTAGCTGAATTTGTCACTTATTCAACTAAACACTTTAGCCGAATTTGACTTAGCCGAATTTGACTTAGCCGAATTCGTCTAAACCCTTTTGCTGAATTCGTCTATATCCTTTAGCCGAATTCGTCTAAACCCTTCAGCCGAATTCGTCTAAACCCATTAGCCAAATTATCTAGTATAGATCCATTCGTTTAAACACTTTAAACGATTTCCTTTTGAGACATTCTCAACTTGATTCCAAGCAGTCACAGGATTGGTCCTTCACTCATATCCAATATGAAAAAGGCCAATACAATCCATTCTCCAATTTCTCCAAATGCTTTTATGTGCGACCCTATAGGATCATATTGCGTTGGTAGTAAGACTAACTGTTGATTGCTTTGAGATCACCTCAGAAACTCCAACATTCTGGTCATCTAGAATAAAGGCCCTCTTAAGTTTCTCGGAGTGGTGGAATTAAGGTTTCTAAATCAATGTTGAGAGAGGAACAAAATTGACTTTTTAGAGCTAAACACCAACCGTCGGTGTTAATGCTAACGCTTGGAATTACTATTAACATCCAACTTTACTGCTTAAGGCAATGATTTTGGTGCATGAATCCTCAAACTGGGAAAGAGATTATGTAATTTAGGTAACTTTCATTTTAGGCAACACTAACGCCGAGCGGTAGACATAACACTTAGCGTCAGTAACAATCATTCCCGATATAGTTCTTCAATCTCGCCTATGTTCAATTCAGGCATCTCTATCGTCTTGCAATAAGTCTATCGCTTGGCAGAATCTTCATTCCAGATTTGCTCTTCTATCCCCTCCAGAATTTTCTTTTGAATTGATTTTTAGAGTGTCTGCATATTCTAAGGCTAACACAAGCATTAGCAATACTGTCTCGCGGTAGTGGACAATTCTTCTTCTTTGGCCAAGTGCAATACTCAATTCAACTTATAGCATCCTACTGACATACGTGTTAATTCCTGCATACTATAAACACAAGACAAACTTGATCGAGTACAATATGAGATTTGTTATTCTCAAACCAAAGAGATCCGGAAAACCATGTTTCAACAATCTCCCCCTTTTAATAATAACAAATCCACTAATGAGAAATCAGTCCAGTAAGATTATGTTTTTGTTTATAGAGAAGTGATTACATATAGCATTTTGCATTCTTAATTTTAGAACTCCCGCTATATAAGTGTTCCCCCTAGATTTCTAAGATTATTTCCCCCCTTTATCCATAGATTCATTCTCCCCCTTAATATTTAGATTTCTCAATTTACTCTCCCCCTTTTGTTATTAGCAAATGTGGGTAGAGGGGAATATTGACATGAAAGAAGGAAAGGGTGTAATGGAACACTTGTCGGAGATTACTTAGTTAAAAAATATATGTATGATCGAGCAAGAGTAATAAAAATAGCAAGAGAATTGATTAAGAATTTAGAATATAACCACTTATTAAAAAATAGTAATACCACTTGTTGGTAGATGAAGATTGTTTGCACGAAAGTCTGCGACCTCTCGTTTTTAGTCAAAGAAGGCAGTTCCAGCGGTCTCAGTTTTAGGAGACTGCCTAGATTGCCTGCCTCCTCTCCAGCAATTCTACTAAGGCACAAGCGGCCAGCCTCCAGTCACACCGCCAGACCGCACGGTCTGGTGTTTTTTCTACTTTTTATTATTAGCACCTCATATCTCTGCCCCGGTTCTCCTGTACCTTGGGCAGCCCGTAATTTTTTGGATCTGTCCAATTGGGCAGCCTCCGCGTCTATAAATAGAGGGGTATGGGTACCAGAAAAGGGACTTTTTCATCGAGCCTCCAGCTTACGACCTGTGTAAGCGGTCATGAATTCTGTCACTTTTCTACCTCTCACTCTGGCCTGAACTAGTTACTCCTTATATTTTCTTTTCGAGATCAATTCGAGAGAGCTGATTAGCATCGCTAACTGTTACATAGAAAGGGAAATCAATAACCCCACATATGTCTCTAACCTGACATGCAAAGCTGGCCAGAAAGGCTTTGCAGTTTTTATCCATCCCCGCCATCGTCAAAACCGCTGCGCCAGGATTTCCACCCTACAACCCAAAGGGGAAGGAATTTCTTCCATAACTGTTTCCATCTAGGAAATCAGCAATTCCAACCCAAAGGGTCTTTGCTAACAACCTCGACTGCCCTGACTCTGCAATCCACACTTGTTCATCATGTCCAGTACATCCAGCCACCTCTTCCGACCTCGCCTCAACCTCTCTTCAATGATTCGCAAGAGTCTTTTACCGATCTCAGTATCTCCATGAGCGAGGTAATTCAAATCCTACAGAAGCAACCCTTTTATTAAAGGCTTGCCCCGTTCAACTCAGATCCAAAGACCGGAAATCCATCCCTCTACTGTGAGCGTCATAGGGAGAGTGGTCATACGACTGAGAATTGCAGATATATCCATCTGCTGGTGGAGAGGCTCCTAAAGGAAGGAAAATGTCAAGATCTGTTCCAAAAAGGAAACGCTTCCAAGGCTTCAACCTCCAATAACAAGGAGGTAGTAGAAGTCCACTGGGAGTGTGATGAAGTAGATGATGTTGGCCAACTTGGAAATATCAGATATCTAGATGAATGTGTGGATGCAAATGATGAAGGTGCTTTGGGTCGCCTCTTCTGCATCCATGGAGGCGCAGGACTTGAGTCCTCCAGGAAAGCTAGCCTCGCTAGTGTCTATAAATCAGAAGTAACTTCTACCTACTCTTCAGCCCCAATTCGAGGAATAATGACCTTTGGACAAGAAGACCATTCTCCAACCACCAATTCTTTCAACGACGCAGTCGTTGTCAAAGTGGAAATCGAGAACTATACCGTAGAAAAAATCCTAGTAGATACCGGGAGCTCAGTGAATGTGCTCTTCAAATATGCTTTTGAATCATTGAAGACTGGAAAGGTTCTTCTCCCTACCGAAGGGCTACTCTACGGTTTCTCAGGGAAGAAGAAGAAAGTGTAAGGAGTCATCACTCTCTCGGTGACACTGGGAGGTATCGTGAAGCTGGTAAAATTCATAGTCGTTGAGGCTCAGAGCAGCTACAACAAGATCGTTGGGAGGCCAGTGCTGAATGAATATCAAGTGGTAGTTTCAACCTACCATCAGGCCATAGAGTTCACTTTAAACAGCAAGCAATACCAGATCAGGAGTGATCAGAGGAATGCTAGAGAATGCTGTCAGAATTGTCAACATAATCGAGTTATACCTTCTTCAGGTAGATGAGGTCTCTTCAGCACCTCAAGTTTTTGACCTAGCCAAAGGAGTAGAAGATATTGAAGAAGAAGATGCAAGAGATGGAGTTTGCTTGGAACCTGCCCAAGAAACTCAAGCTGTATCCATCGGCAAGGAAGATGAGTGAAAGAAGCTCTCAATCAATGCTGAATTACCTGAAGCTGAAAAGAGTCAACTAATCTCCTGCCTTCTGAAGAACATAGATGTCTTCGCTTGGTCAGTGGACTATATGCCAGGAGTTGATCCTTATGTTGCTTACCATCACATCAACATCAGTCCCAACTTCATCCCAATCAAGCAAAAGAATAGAGCAGTGGCAGAGACCCTTGCTCAGCCGATTCGGGAGGAGGTAGAGAAGATGCTGAAGGCCAAATTTATTCATGAAATTCAATACCCAGTGAAAGTACACAGTTAACCTCACTAGAATTCTCTAGAGGGGGGTGAAAAGAGATTTAAAAATATTTTGTGCAAAGTTAATAAATATATATATATACGAGTGACAGGCACGGGCCTCCGGCCTGATCTAAGGCGACATTTGTCGTGGGGACGACATTTATCGTGGGGGCAACATTATCGTGGGGGCGACATTTGTCATGGGGGGCGGCATTTGTCGTGGGGGCGATAAATGTCGTGGGGGCGACATTTGTCGTGGGCGGCGACATTGGTCGTGGGGGCAACAATGGTCGTGGGCGGCGACATTTGGTAGAGGCGGCGACATTCGGCGGGGGCGGGAACATTTGGCGGGCGAGAACATTTGGCGGATGACACTTGGTTCATAACCACGACTGCGACATGGTTTTCCCACTATCCTATCTACGATCGTGACGGGTTCCGCCGGTAACCATAACTGGTTCATAACAGGTCTTCACCCCTATTCATAAGATCAAATCCCATCTTAACCTAAATTCATATGGAGTGTCTGAAGTACTAATCTAAAGAAAAAGTCAATGAAAGATGTAATCAAAATTATGCAACCAAAATAAAATTATAGTGTAATATTTTTTTATTAAAACCCAATTAGATCACATTAAGATGGTTCAAATAATTGTTAATTGCTATAAGAAAACATCAAATTATTTAGAAACCAATAAGAAAATGAATAAACAAATTAAAAATCAATAATGCTAATAAACGACATAAAATCTGAAAAATATAACCTCTTTTTAATTTGTAGTGAATACTCTCTCCCCCTTTCTTATCATTTTTTTGTTCCCCGACTCTCCATTTTCATTTCCCCTGCAAATTATAATTGGAGTCATATTAGAATACAACACAATGAGCAAGATCAATCAGGAATCATCGTTGAGACAAAAAATTGAAGTTTCTGTGTTAAGGGGCCAAAACTCGCCTAAGTCATGATAGGAAGTCTTTCATAAAGATAAAAGAATTATGTAACATAAAAGACATATCATAAGCTAACAATATTAAATGAATGAACGATATGAAAAAACAAAAGGCAATAGTTGTAGTTCAACATAAGCTCTACCTTTTGTGAACTTGCTCCGCTCGTTTATGTGTTAAATGTAATTGTTCCGACGATATAATTTTCAATTTCTTAATGCTTGATGATTCGCCGTTATCGGAATGTCCGTCCATGAATGTAAGCATATAAACATCAATACGAACATGAATGAGATAAAAGAAGTCCATTCTTCATTACCCTGTATGCATATATAATCCAATTTATTTTCGAAGAAAGGGGAAAATAACTTTTCTCCAAACTTATGAAGACAAATTCATGCCAGATAAATAAAATTAGTACAATTTAGTGCAAAAACATGTAAATTTGAATCCCCAATATAAATACTCAATAGCTAGTTTTTAGCCTTCAATTCTCTAAAATCTGTTGAAGGGAATGTAAACTATTTCCGAACAGAAAAACTAAGGAAAGAAACCTTTAAAAGGAGAGAGGAAAAGGAAGCAATACCCGACAAAGAAGAGAGCAATTAGAATCTCAATACATCAACATCAAGTGGCAGCATACATGGAAGCTTTCGTAGTGACGCGATATGTAGGATGTAAGATAGAAATGTAAAGAAGCTCGTAGCAATCAGTGATTCTGAAATAGGAAAATATTACTTTAATCTGCATTCATAGAATCATACTGCACAAAAGTAATGAATGAACCGAAATATCACTTACCTGCTCAGCATTCATAGAATCTCATAGTGCAGAAGTAAAGAAGAAGGAAGTCCTGCAAACATAAAAGATCAACGGCCGATTCATCCCGCAAATGCTTAGTGTGATTGGATCCGCACCACTGGCACACCCAAGGTGGCATTGCATGGCACATGCTAAATCATGTGCTTAATGCATCAAGTGCTACAGAAATGAATTGAGACAAATTGCTCTTCGCGGAAAAAAAATAGTTGAATAGAGAAATAAACTAATAAAAAATAGAAACAAATATTAAAGCTGAACGTTGCTAGCAGAGGAGTTGAGGGAAGAAATGGTTTTAAGGTTGTGGTTGATTTTTTGCATCTCCTTCAGCCCTCTCTCCGGAGGCGGGAAGAAGCAAAGTATTCGTCCCTTCAAACGCTCCTCGGTGAACCACGCATTCAAAAAAAAATAACTTTGAACACCTATTTGATTCCTCAAGAACATGTATACGCCATGGAATGATGTGCACGTTCTGAGAAGAAATATTATGGCAATGGAAAAATCAAATGATGACTCAAAAATACATGCAATATCGTCGTTTGCCACAAAGCCTCACCCGGCTTCACCTCAAGATGGAAATTAAATGCATAATCCTTTTAGATAATCCATATTTACCTCCAGCTAACTAATTCATATTTATTAAAACCAGGTGTAAGTAAATAATAATAATTTTATATTTACAATAATCAGTTCTTGACATGTCAAGTAAAATACTTAAAAACAGAAAAATATCTTTCTGGAAGAACTTGGAAACTCAAATTGAAGTTCTGAAAAAGGCACTTTAAATATAACTGATGCATGAATAATTAGATTCTATATAATATATGAATTAAATTAGAGTTCTTCAATTTTTTTATATTAGAAACTGTTTTAGGGATATCTTTGCGGAAACTCAATCACTGGTGCGATGGTGGACAACAACTCAGGAGCCCCTTATGGGGCATTATTTCAGATGAACTATTTGAGGTATTTTTTCTGCATCTACACATGCTTGCACGTTCATACATAATCACATATTACTTTTCTACAAACAGCCGAGAAGAAATTTTGAAATAAATAGCATTTGCATCCCCTCCAATTCCGTCAAAACATACATGGACTGGATGTGACATATATCAAGTTTTTGTTATGAAGTCCTTGCTTGTTTGCCAAGCTCCAATCATGAAAATTTTGAATGAGAAGTTATTATATGATATCAGAAGCGATCTAATGGCCAAGCCTCAACATCTAATGAAATTTTTTTATAATTACTTTTACTGTAAAGGACTTAAAAATAGAGATATTGTTTGTTGATGGTTGGGTAAGAATAACCTCTATATCATTGAAGCTCCACATCCATTATAATACGAAGAACAAAATCAAAGAGGAATAGGAGGATGCTTTCATACTATTTTAAATGCAGTTGCGGCTCGGAGACAGACTCAACCAATTACTCTGCACACTTCATGGTTGCATCAGTAAATCCTCACCTGCCAAAATGAGAAATGACTTCAGGAAGGAAATATAAGCAAAAACACGGAAGTTGAGAAGATTCGGAAGGAAGTTTTTTTATTTATGCTAAAGGAAACTCCTCAAATAGTTTATGCACTGCTGCCACAGATCTGATGTAGGGGGAGAAGAAGGGATATCAAAGAGCAAAATTAAGTTAAATCAATGAATAAACCTGAGATTGAGGGTTTGAACACCAACGTATTCGTAAACAGAGAGATAAAGAGAGAGAGAGAGATATAGAGGGAGGAGAGAATGGAGATGAACATACCGTGAGTGGAGGCGGAGTGGAGATGTTGATCCCACTGGTGTGTGATGGTGAGAAGAACCTGCAAAGAGAGTGAAATCTGTGAAGGAGGCAGAAGAAATAGAAGGGTGTGAAAGTTAGATTTCTTACAGGAGGGGGCGGTGGGTGATGGAGGTGGCTGAGATGTCCATGCCCTAAATCCATGAATGAGCGATTGTGGGAGTCCATGGCAGAGGAGGTTGGAATGGTTAGTCGATGGTGTCGTTGCCCTATTTGGCGAGCGACGTGATGTCGCATGAGACCTGCAACTTGCTCGTCGAAGCAGAAGGAATCAGGGCAGGGCAGCGAGCAAATACGTAGTGATGTCGCCCGAGATCTGCAGCCTGCTTGTGGAGTCGTCGTCCTTGATGCCTCGTCTTCTCGAAGCGGAAGCAAAAGAGGAAGGATTCAGGGCATGACAGCGAGCAAATACTCAAAAAATTATTGATCTCATGCATATCTGGAAGTGGAGATCTAACTAAAGAAGAGGAAGTCCGAGGGGGTGTCGTCGGTGTCGCAGAAGGCATATCTGGTTCGACGAAGCTGGCTGTGTGCGAGGTCGGGAAGAAGAACTGTATTGCCGGGTGCCTCTACCTTCAGTCGAGATAGGGTATCGGGGAGACAACAGGAGCGAGGGTTAGGGATCGGGATGGAGAATGCCGCGTGAGTGCGCTGGTTGCGGGTTTTAAAGCAGTTAGGTTTTTTGCGAGTTTAATCGGACGGATGGTGTATTTCGAAGCCACATATCTAATGGTCCAAATTTTTTAGTCATTTTTTATCTCATGCTATTCGCAGACCACCATATTTCTTTTTAGAATAGTATAGATACATACATATACATATATATGTGTGTGTATATATATGTATATATATGTATATCTATACTATATTCAAAAGAAGTATGGTGGTCTGCGAATAGCGTGAGATCAAAAATCCATCAAAAAATATTGACCGTCGAATATATGGCTTCAAAATATGGGAACCGTCCGATCAATGGAGCTGGAGTGCAAATAGCCAATATTTGGATTTCCCAATATCACCTCCCACCGGAAATCCTTGATACCAGCCCGCCAACATTTACTTCCTCCGCGACTTCCTCTCCACGCCGCTGCGCACCGCTCTGCCCCTCTCGCGACTTCAACACCTACACGTCGGAACACCTCCTCTCCGGTCTAAAGCACGCCTCCTCCAACCTCCGCTCAACCTTTCGGCATCCCCGACTACCTCCCTCCAGCCACCGTTCCTCGCAAACCCTGTTCTATTCGTGTAATCAGTCCTTCCTATTTTAACACGGGGTTCAAAAGCCAGCCATAACCTCTTCTCTTGGTATTTTTTTCCTTTTTTGCTTCTGCAGCTAAAGGAAGGAAGAGGGAAGTCTTCAAGAATATGAGGTAATTTGTTCATTTTACGGTAAGAACCCTAAATCCTCCTTAAAACTCTATATTTTCCAAATCCTTTCATTCATTTTTTTAGTTTTCTTCATCTTATGAGCTTTTCAGCGCATAAATTGGTCCTCTTAGGTAGCATGTGATTGATTCTGGGGTGCTGCATTCCACACTTGCATAAATATGTCTGCATTCCAGGAGGCATTTTAGCACGGTAATATTTTTCTCTTGTTGTCTCTCTCTCTCCCTCCCTCTCTCTCTCAACCTCTCTTTGTTCTCACACCTGGTGCAACCGCAAGATCCATTTCTAACAATCGCAGCAAGATGAAAAATATTAAGTCCCTGTAGGTTGAAATATTCAGTCCCAAACTTTGATTACAACCATAGATTTGTGAAATTATGCATTTAAAATGCATTTATATTGATAGTGCACAACATGTGTTTGTTAAAATGCTGCTTAAGGAAATCATGCATTTATATTGACCGATGAAATTATGCATAATTTATCCCCTGTTGCGTTGGCTTTGAATTTTGGTGGTTCTACTGTCCAAGCAACAAAAATATTAGCTCTTTGGCTTAGTTGTTTCAAGCTTCTATCTTTTTGCCTATTTAATTCAATGTCTCGGATGTTAAATGAAAAAAAATTATATAGACTATACGTTATTTCATCGGTCAGCTAGGCGGGTATTAATTTATCAATTAGTGCTATTTTTGACAAAGAGTGGACGAATTATCACACGTTTAGCTTTACCACCAAATCGTGGAGTGATTTTATTGCAAATCTTTTTTTCTTCGGAATGAACTTCTTTGATCTCATCTTTCATTTCTTGATAATGCAATGCAGGTTAAGGAGGTGAGGACTCATAAACAATATAACTTCCAAGTGTTTAATGACATATTTTAGGTTCGTGTCTCTTTTGATTTTTTTGGAAACATCTGAGTTTGGTTAAATAACATAATCCTTAATTCATACAATTTATTGATTACTTGCAACATTAATTTTTAATAAGCGACTCGACTTTTCTCCAATTTTATTTGCTTCGATTTTTATAATCATTTTTGGTGGTAAGTGATATGTTTGATTTGCTTCTTTAGCTGATCTTCCCCATCCCCTATACTCGAAGTTCACGAACTCAACCTCTGACCTCGATCGACTTGCTCCCATCCGATCACTCCAACAACCGAACGTTAATCTCCAGGCATTTCCGTCCTCTCTAGACGCACAATAATCATCTTCATTTCAATAACCTATTTCTTAAATAGGTGGAAATCATAGTTTCTTATTTCATTCTGATTTCTTTGGGTATGCAGATTTTATTTCGTACTGATTTTCATGGGTATGCTGATTTTATTTTGTTCTGATTTTCTTGGGTATGCTAATTTTGTTCTGATTTTCTTGGGCATGCTTTCACATTTTGGTCATGGATGTCTGAAAAACCAATTTATTGGGAGATTTCTGCTCCAAAGTTGTCCAAAAACCCTTCAGTCATGTTTGAATCCAATTTCAGGTTTGATTTTTTTTTCACATTTGAATTAGCAAACTAAATGGATATATACAATATTTTGAAATAGTTATTTTGCCCAGGTTCCACTTATGAAGTCCGGTTGATTGTGCATGTCAAGCGATCTGACAAGGTTCAATTCATTTCATCCTTATTAGTATTCTCCTTCCATTTCTCAGTTCTCCATTTCTCAATTGAGACAATTAAATAGCTTCTGATCAGATTAATTAACACTTTAGGCTAGAATTTATCATTCATTTTATATTTTTTAACCAAACTTGGATCTCCACTTTTTTTATAGAACTGAGGGGAAGTTATGGTGTCAATTATGTTTTGTCCAGGTTCCACTTATGATTGTCCAAGTTCCACTTATGATTGTCCAAGTTCCAATTTAGTGAACCAGATGAAGCAATTGTTGAATGCTTGCAATTAAGCAGAAACATTAGTGCATGCACATATTCAGTAACTTTAATAACTTTCTTGCTTGCACATATTATTTAACTCATTCTTATATCTATGTCTACAACTAAGAAAACTGCAACCAACCCGTAACGATTTGCTGCAGCAATCCGCAGCCAACCCGTAGCGGTTAGCTGCAGGAAACCACAGAAAAGTCTCAGCGCTTTGCTACAGAAAACTATAGCAAACCCACAATGGAATGCTGCTCGAACCATTTTATCTGAACCATGCCTACATGATGGGATCAAGAAGGATGACATCTGAACCATTTTATCTGCTTGCTATTATGTCCTTGCAATCAAGATTTTCATTCAACTATAATAGGTTTGGATGCAGAATGATGTGATTTTATACGGGCGCAACATAGCAAATTTACTTTTTTAGCGTGTATCCAAATTAGTCTCATACTCTAGAGGTGCGATCTGACAAGGTACTTTTTAAGCAGGTTGGTTGATTGGCATTTTACGTCACGATACAGACGCATCTTGGATGATATTAGTGGTGCTCGCCTTAAATTTGTATGCAATTACAGGTACTTTAACTCCCTATTACTTTTTCATAGATCTAACGGGAAATTAGAGTTCTAGAGTTTAGGGTTCACATCTTTTCTTTCCCATTCCAGGGTGAATCATGCCATTTGTCTAGTCCTTCTGACTTTTTAGGCTTCTTATAGGGAATGTAGGTATCTTCTGAACACCCTACACCCCTTTTGTGCTTTTGTCCTTTATCTAGGATAAGCTCTTCTTGAGGATTTTTCATTTGATATGTGATGAGTCCCAATTATATACACATATATGGACTCATCTGGGCCGATTTTCTAGTCTATGCACTACACTTTAGGCATGTTTTCGCTCATATTTGTTATTCCATGCTATGTGCACTTCTAGGCCCGTTTTGGTGTTATTTCTTGTTTATCTTCATTATTAGTTTTCATGCATGGCTAAGTGTCACTTTCAGTGGTTTGATTAGTGTTGTATGCTGGAGCAGGAGTCGTGCAGGTGTTGCCGGTACAAATCTATACAGGAACACTGCGCACAATCACTGGTTTTATTGCGCACGACCACTGGTCGTGCGCCATTGATCGTGTGCACTTACCCCCTGAATTCTGAGTTCTGTCTTCCTTATCGCACGACCACTTACGATAGCGCGCACGACCACTGGTCGTGCGCCACTGGTCGTGCGAACATTATATTTTATAATTTTCTTGCCTTGCAGGCTCCGTCCAGACAGGCACACGATCACAGGATGCTAGTGCGCACGACCACTGGTCGTGCGCCAATGACCGTGCGCACTGTTTATTCCAGCGCCTATAAATTGACCTGCTCACGAATTAGGTCGGGATAGACGCATTCCTTCCGCCCAGCTCCGCCGTTTTCGCCCCTTCCGCAGGTTCTCCGCCCCCCTAGGCCTCCTCCATCATCCTTGAGCTCCAAGGAGAGGTTTCTAGCCCAAAGATCGCCAACATCGAGCAAGGAGATCGCGTATCGGAGGAGATTGGATCGTGACACGAAGAAGACGAGCCATTGGGAGGAAGTGACAGCCCTCCTCTACCTCGGACGCAGTTGAAGACCGAGCTTGGACGCAGATTGACAACCCAGCGATTCCAACCGTGAATCATCGGCAAGGCTTCGGATGTGGTCGACTCCTTTACTCTCTTTTTCCTTCCTTATGTTGTTGATTGTATAAACTAGTTTCCTCTATATATTGATGATGTGTGCTATGAACAATATTGCTTAATGTTTATTTCATTTATTTGGAATCATTTAGTTCATATGTGCTTATTGAGGTGCGCCACCTTCTAATTTCCATTCCACCATTGTGTTCGGTGCCGCACTAGCAATTGCTAGTGGCGTGCTTGTTGACGAGGTGCTTGCGACCCTCACTCCGTTAGCCTACTCATCCATCCGCCTACCGAAGCGTGGCATCGCGGCCCGTAC
The DNA here is from genome assembly GCA_033032865.1 of Dactylorhiza incarnata. Classification (NCBI taxonomy): domain Eukaryota; kingdom Viridiplantae; phylum Streptophyta; class Magnoliopsida; order Asparagales; family Orchidaceae; genus Dactylorhiza; species Dactylorhiza incarnata. The sequence continues at coordinate 50,606 of JAWHQI010001219.1, forward strand.
TCCATCCCTCCTAACGAAGCAGCGCGCTCAAGGCCTGCATAGTTCGATTCCGCTAGCCTACCCGCCCATCCGCCCAACGAAGTAGTGCGTTCAAGGCCTACGTAGTTTTCCATTCCGCCAAGCGAAGCATTGCATAGCGGCATTGCATAGGAGTAGTCGATAGCTTTTATTTTACTTTGCAAAACCAATCCACCCACCTTCGTGAACATCGACCTAAGGACTTCAATCTCAAGTCCTTCCTCGATAATAAACTCCACCTTACTGTGTTCCATTGAGATTCGATACTCGGGGATTACTCCTCGTTTTATATTACTTGAACGATCGGTACACTACCATTTTGTGTCGCAGTCGAGCTACCGCCTATAGCGGTGTGTGAGATTCGCACCATCAAGTTTTTGGCGCCGTTGCCGGGAATCACAGTCGTGTGAGTTTTCTGGAGAGGGAGAACCTGAGAGAGAAGCCCTTCCATTTGTAAATTGCATTTCTTTGTTTTATTTCTTTTTATTCCATTTTCCTGTTTTAATTAGGTTGCTTTAGTAATTTTTGTTAGGTGTAGTATTTTGCACAATAGCATTTTTTTTTTAATCGTATTATCTTCACACTATGTGGGCACATCTTAATTTCCGTTGCCGTTGGTGTGGAGCTACCTCCCACTCTAGTGATGAATGCCCTACGGAGAATAGTAGGCATAATTCTTATAGCCCAGCATATGGAGCACCGACTTCGTCTGATACTCCATATGGTGCGCGTAAGTCTTATGGCTACTCTGCTGAGCCTTTACCGTCTTAATTCTTTTCGGCTTCAGCACCCGCTGTGCCAAAGAAGCCCGCTAGGCAGTGCCGGTTTTGTCGGAGCACTGATCATGTCTTGAAGGACTGTGCCGAGTATCTTCGCCAATTGGATGAGGATGACGAGCCGGATATCCGGATCGTCCCAACTCCTAACTCTGGCGGTACACCTTCAACATCCGGTTATGTGTCTTTGTAACCTTCACATCTTGAAGAGAATGTCATGGAAACGGTCACCGGATGTGTGGCTGATCTATGCACCGACATTGCTGAGCCTATTCTCCCAGTGCATCCACCACCCCTAGTGGATTCGATTCTTTGTGAGGAATTGGTGCTCGACTTTTATCCGAGCACTATTCTTTCCCCTGTTGTGCATACTACATTCGTCTCTGATGACATTGTCGATGATGTGTCACAAGAGGAGGCGGTTGATCTTAGTATTGTGCTTACTCCTATGGAGGAGGACAACCTTCTAGGTGAAGAGGAATTTTCCTCAGCACCTGTGGAGGAAGTCCAAATCTTAGGCATGGCCACTGTTGATCCCGCCGAACCTTGTAGCATTGAGGACAATGCAAACATTATTTTACTTCCCCAACCTGATGGGAGTGAGACCAGGACCACTCCCCCGATTTTTGATTATTTATGTTCTTCGTCTTGTTTATTTCTCGATCCCCCCTCTTCATCCGAGCCTGTGCAGGTTGAGTCTTCACAGGTACCCCAGGAGGATTTGGTGCATATTGCCCAAGTCAATGATGAGAGCATCCTCTTATGTGAGGAGGTTGATTCCCCCTCTGTAGAGGAAGCTCCACTCATTGCCTTTTCCTCCCGCCACCTCCCTGTTGACGACACCTTGCTAGGCAAGGATGTTTTTGGTGAGATGAGTGAGGACCAGGCCTCCTCCTCTTCTTACTTTCTTTTCCCTCTACCTGTGAAGAGCAGGTATTTATATTCGGGTAGAGGTATGACTGTTCTTTCTCCGTATAGGTACCCGCTACCTACACGCATATTAGAACAGTTACCTGTCCACTTTTCTTTTCAAAGGCCTATAAGCTAGAACTGTATAAAATCTGAATAAGTCGTGCTGGGATGACAATAACCCCAGTAGTTATCTTACCTTTTCCTGCATTTCTTATTTCTTCTTGTTTAGTTTAGTTAGTAGTATTCTTTTTTCAGTTTTCTATTTTCTTCTATTTCTGCGGAGCTGACCCCTGCAGGTATCTTTTCTAGAGGGCGGATGCTGCGACTCATTTTAGCTTACACGTCAATCTTCTGGTATGCTCATTTCTGAGCATTGGGTACTCTCTTCCCCTAGCTCTTTTCGGAATTTCATAGATATATATTGTGTGTATTGTCTAGTTTAAGTCTGGGAGATAGTAGTTTTGTTTACCCGCTCACGTGCACAATTGTACTGCATACTGGAAGATTTCATTTAAAATGTTTTGTTTATTTTCATTGCACACCACAGCACCCACTTGAGCGCGTACTCATCTGTTTGCTTGCTCTGTTGTGAATTTAATTCTTCTGCTTATTTGGGAAAGTCTAGGTGATGGCTTAGGACTATGTAGCAGAGTAAAATGTTGACTCCAGTAGTGCTCCTAGCCGAGTGCTCGGTTGCATAGAAATTTGTGTAGATTAGATTTCTCTTTATACTTATGGTTTTATATTTTTCTCTATTAGTGTAAATGCTGTTTACTCTACTCAAATGGTGAATCCGGTGGAATCAAACGGTAGCGTAGGGATGTGTGTAAACGATCGCTAGACTCGTATTGCTTGAGTCGGGAGAAAGGAGAATCTTTCTCGGTGACTAGAACTTGCCCCAAGCGATTCTTGAAGCATTGGCATAGGATAGTTCTTGTGCGTGAGAATGGCGTAGGCCATTATTTTGGCCCGGTTGATCTTTTTATTTCATGCCTATCATCTACCCTTGCTAGCCCCTTTCTACCTACCCCTTCCTCTTGATTCAGCTCCACTTTTTTCGCACCAAAAGCTTAAAAGCCTAACCTAGTCGCACACCCAAATCTGAGCTTTAAATTTTAGTTATGTTTATATTTTGGGGGGTATTGATGTGGTAATTTTTATAGTGGAAATTGTGGGTGTATTCATTGATATTTTTGCTGAAAAAAGAAAAGAAAGAAAAAGAAGAATGAAGAAGAGAAAGAAAAAAAAAAGGGGGATTGTTATGAAAAAGTTGAATTGAAAATTTTGAAATTTTGGTATTGGGAGTGGGCGGTGCACACACCTATGTTGCAAAAGTCCAAGTCTGGGGGTGTGGTGCACTTGCATTCGATTTTGGTGCGCGGGTAGTTATATTAAAGCTCATTTGGGTTGCATGTTATAAGCCCTCTTGTTTATCATTGTTTACCTCACCGTAACCCAAGCCTCAATTAAAACCTAAAAGTCTTACCGACTCACGCTATGGACCAATCTAGTGTCGTGGAGAGAATGTGACCGGGTGAGCCTATGGTCACTGACACCGATGGATTTCGGTGGAGTTGTCCGGCACCCCAATCTGGAGCAATGCTCATCTCAGTGCTTAGTTTACATTCTGCGTATGCATGACCGGACGATTCACCGTAGTTCACCATTTTGAGTAGTTGTAATATGCTTTTACACTTTTAGAAATATATAAACTGTTTATATAATTAGAAACCTTCTCTACTATTTTTCTTATGCACGCGAGCATGCGACTTCGCATGGTACTCTGTATTGTAATTTTAAGCCATCTACTTTTCTTTCCTCGTTCGCGTAGAATTTGTTTGCTCGGGACGCGCAAACAGGTAAGTCTGGGGGTGTGATGAGTCCCAATTATATACACATATTGTTGGAGTTACCATTGTGATCTAGAAGTGGTCAAACATGTAATGTCACTGCCAACGCGATATGAGCCTGCAGGGTCGCACATAAGAGCATGTGGAGAAGATGAAAGATTGACTGTGTTGGTAAAGGTTACCAATCATCATATATAGAATGGGGGAGGTCCAACAAATGTTGCAGTCTGAATTCATCGGGTTTACACGGATAGAATTCGTCGGAATTCGTCGGATTCGTTGGGTTATTGCCTGGAATCCCGACGAATTATTACAGAGATCCTTAACTCGGCAAAAGTTGCCGTCTGATGTGATTCGTCGGAATTCGTCGGGTTGTTCCGTGGAATCCCGACGAATTGTTACAGAGATCCTTAACTCGGCAAATGTTGCCGTCTGATGTGATTCGTCGGAATTCGTCGGATTGTCCCGTGTAAACTCGACGAATGCTGATTCGTGAAATCCCGACGAATTGTTGCAGAAAGAGTTCTTTTTCTGTATGGACTGCGGATAGCGATTATTTTAGGTCTGTTTATACTTCGGCTATAAATAGAACTTAATCTTAAGGGTTCAATACTCCTTTTATGCGAATAGAAGATTCGGCCGACGGAAGTGTTCCGCCCAAACCCTAGACGGAAGTGTACCGCCACCCCGTTCACCTCCGCCGACCCCCCTTCCGGCGATCGTCGCCGTGGATGTTCTTCCTAGAGCGAACCTAGCAGTTCGTGGAAGTGCAAGGTGCAGTCTTCTTCTCCCGGCTCGTGTGGACTGCTGTAGAGACGTAGACATTATTCTACGTGAGGACTCGCATAGCCGACGACAGGACTCTTCTTCTTGGAGCATCTAGGTTGGATTGGATCCAACCCCACTAAGGTATTTTTGCCTAGTAGTTTTGTTTTAACTTCTTGATTCAATATTCATGGCCGATCCAAGTCTTTTTGGGTTGTTTCTCTTTTATTCCGCTGCGCCTACATTTGATGTATGGTTCTAGAAAAACCCAACACATATATGGACTCATCAGGGCCGATTTTCTAGTCTATGCACTACACTTAAGGCATGTTTTCGCTCATATTTGTTATTCCATGCTATGTGCACTTATAGGCCCGTTTTTGTGTTATTTCTTGTTTATCTTCATTATTAGTTTTCATGCATGGTTAAGTGTCACTTTTAGTGGTTTGATTAGTGTTGTATGCTGGAGCAGGAGTCGTGCAGGTGTTCCCGGTACAAATCTGTACAGGAACACTGCGCACGATCACTGGTTTTATTGCGCACGACCACTGGTCGTGCGCCATTGATCGTGTGCACTTACCCCCTGAATTCTGAGTTCTGTCTTCCTTATCGCACGACCACTTACGATAGCGCGCACGACCACTGGTCGTGCACCACTGGTCGTGCGAACATTGTATTTTATAATTTTCTTGCCTTGCAGGCTCCGTCCAGACAGGCGCACGATCACAGTATGCTAGTGCGCACGACCACTGGTCGTGTGCCAATGACCGTGCGCACTGTTTATTCCAGCGCCTATGAATTGACCTGCTCGCGAATTAGGTCGGGATCGACGCATTCCTTCCGCCCAGCTCTGCCGTTTTCGCCCCTTCCGCAGGTTCTCCGCCCCCCTAGGCCTCCTCCATCATCCTTGAGCTCCAAGGAGAGGTTTCTAGCCCAAAGATCGCCAACATCGAGCAAGGAGATCGCGTATCGGAGGAGATTGGATCGTGACACGAAGAAGACGAGCCATTGGGAGGAAGTGACAGCCCTCTTCTACCTCGGACGCAGTTGAAGACCGAGCTTGGATGCGGATTGACAACCCAGCGATTCCAACCGTGAATCCTCGGCAAGGCTTCGGATGTGGTCGACTCCTTTACTCTCTTTTTCCTTCCTTCTGTTGTTGATTGTATAAACTAGTTTCCTCTATATATTGATGATGTGTGCTATGAACAATATTGCTTAATGTTTATTTCATTTATTTGGAATCATTTAGTTCATATGTGCTTATTGAGGTGCGCCCCCATCTAATTTCCATTCCACCATTGTGTTCGGTGCCGCACTAGCAATTGCTAGTGGCGTGCTTGTCGACGAGGTGCTTGCGACCCTCACTCCGTTAGCCTACTCATCCATCCGCCTACCGAAGCGTGGCATCGCAGCCCGTACTCCATCCCGCCTAACGAAGCAGCGCGCTCAAGGCCTACATAGTTCGATTCCGCTAGCCTACTCGCCCATCCGCCCAACGAAGTAGTGCGTTCAAGGCATACGTAGTTTTCCATTCCGCCAAGCGAAGCATTGCATAGCGGCATTGCATATGAGTAGTCGATAGCTTTTATTTTACTTTGCAAAACCAATCCACCCACCTTCGTGAACATCGACCTAAGGACTTCAATCTCAAGTCCTTCCTCGATAATAAACTCCACCTTACTGTGTTCCTTTGAGATTTAATACTCGGGGATTACTCCTCGTTTTATATTACTTGAACGATCGGTACACTGCTGTTTCGTGTCGCAGTCAAGCTACCGCCTATAGCGGTGTGTGAGATTCGCGCCATCAATATGCTTCAACATCAAACAATTTCCTTGGAATTTTGATGGATGGTTCAGCAAGAATCTGTTCTTTGGTCATTCCCTTCTTGATCTTCTCTATCCAAGCATTTCTCTTATCTACTGTTTCTTTCATGGCTGCTTCAAATTAATACAGGTCTCTTTCCCTTATTTTATTATTCCTCTTTCCCATTTCAGGGTCATTGTACTCCTTTACTGTACTGTCAGGAGTGATATTAGGAATCTTTGCAAACCTCTTTATCTCATCATAAGCTTTTCTGTACTTCTTTTCCTTTGCATATTCTTTCCTTTCTTCTTTGGAATATTTTTGCCAGTGAGGGATGACATCTTTTCTTTCCATTTGTCTTCTTGGACTTTGCCTAGGTAAGATTTGAGTAGTATGTTTTGTTGATGGTGGAGGTAGAGGTAGTAGAGGAAGTGGAGTTTTCTCTTTAGGAATATAAGGTGAAGAAGGAACTTTAGGAGGAGGAGTTTCTTCCAGAGGAACATCCTCAAGTAGAGGTGTCCAAAGTTTGATGTGACTGGCAGAGAAACCAGGAGAGTGATACTGATATTCTTACACACACAGGGGTGCATCAATCCAGACTTTCCCTTTCAGATCATCAGAAGTAGCTGCTTCTTCCTTCCCCTGGACTTCTGTATTTTGTACTACAATAATCTCCCCCTGAACATATGGGGCATCTTCTTTGAATGCTGAATCCACAGCATGGTCTCATTCTGTATGGTAGGATGAGGATATACCAAAGGGGTTTTTCTCCTTGAAGGTTTAGTCAGAGTGAGTGGAGAAGATTTGTGCGTATAAGAAGAATTAGGGTTTAGAGATTGGAGAAGAATTAACCCTGAGCTGAAGAGTAATAGAGAAGAATATGAGGCTTAAGATTAATAGAGAACCTGATTGGAGGGGTTTCTGGAGTAACTCTCCCCCTGGTTTATATCCTGCAGAAAGGGTATAAACCCTTTTGGCGACAGATTTTGTTCTTGAAGAAGAACATGAAGCTCAGGAAGAGATGCAGAGATGTCGGTCAGTTTGGCTTCACAAGAGGCTAGCATGGAGGCACATTCGTTGGAGAAATTTATCAGTCGTGACTGAAATTCATTCAGAAGTTGTTTTAGGGCATCATCTATTGCTTTGATGATAGCAGATTAAGCAGGAGTCGGCGCCATTGATGCAGGTAGAAAGGTAGAAGATGAAGTTTTTGGCGGTTTGGGAGAGTAGGAGTTATGAAATATGAGGTATTATTTAAAGAAGGTGAGACGTCGAAAAGGAAATAGAAATCGAGGTATATTAGGTAATCCAATCGTCAAAAGAAGAAGGGAAGATTTGTTTCCAGTTTTATCATGAAGTCGACGGTCCATCGAGAAAGGATCAACGTATCTTTGTCTGTAAGAAATCAATTCCAGCGTTGAGTTCTTCTCGACGGTGCGTCGATAGGTAATCGACGCATCTTCAAGTGCTTTCTTAGTTTTGTTATCCTCTTTTAAATTTGCCCAACAATGATGTTTACAAGCTTCCATCAAGCATTCCTAAGGTGTTGATGAAGTAAGTATGCTTCGTTTCATCCAAGGGTTTGGTAAAAATGTCTGCTCTTTGACTGTCTGTAGGAATATATTCTAAGGTTATCTTGCCTTTTTCTACATTGTCTCTAAGAAAGTGATGTTTGATCTCTATATGTTTGGTTCTACTATGAAGGACTGGATTGGATGCTATGGATATAGCACTAGAACTATCACAATAGATCTTAGAGTTATTTACTTTGAATTTATAGTCAAGAAGCTGATTTTGCATCCATAGGATTTGTGAACAACAGCTTCCAGCAGCTATATATTCAGCTTCAGCTGTTGAGATTGAGACCGAAGTTTGTTTCTTACTGAACCATGATATTAGTCTGTCACCTAGGAATTGGCAAGTACCAGATGTGCTCTTTCTATCAACCCTACATCCAGCATAGTCTGCATCTGAGAAACCTGTCAATTCAAAGTTGGTTTCTGCTGAGTACCATAGACCTAGTTCAGGTGTTCCCTTTAGGTATCTAAGAATCCTTTTTACAGAGGAGAGATGGGATTCTTTTGGATCAACCTGAAATCGAGCACATATGCAGGTGTCAAACATAATGTCAGGTCTGCTAGCTGTTAGATAGAGAAGGGATCCTATGATTGCCCTATATGTCTTTTAATCTACTGATTTTCCCTTTTCATCCTTTTCTATTGTTTTCATGGTAGAAGTTGATTCCATGCCAAATTTTTTGATTAATTCTTTAGTGTATTTAGATTGTGAGATAAAGATCCTCTCACTGTTTTGTTTTACTTGTAGCCCTAAGAAATAAGAGAGTTCTCCCATACTACTCATTTCAAATTTAGATTGCATTAGATTAGCAAATCTTTCACAGAGTTTGGGATGAGTTGAGCCAAAGATGATGTCATCTACATATATTTGAACAAGAAGGAGTTGATTCTTGTGGGTTCTAGTGAAAAGTGTTTTATCTACTTTTCCTCTTTCAAAAGAGTTTTCTATAAGGAAGTTAGAGAGAGTGGCATACCATGCTCTAGGTGCTTGCTTAAGACCATAAAGTGCTTTATTAAGTCTATAAACACAGTTAGGAGAGGAGGGATTGATAAAACCTGGTGGTTGCTCTACATACACCTCTTCTTGAAGGTCACGATTCAGAAAATCACTCTTGACATCCATCTGGTAGACTTTCATCTTCATGAAAGCTGCATAGGCAAGAAAAAGTCTGATTGCTTCCACTCTGGCTACTGGAGCAAAGGTTTGGTTGTAGTCTATTCCTTCTTCTTGTTTGTACCCTTGTTCTACAAGTCTTGCCTTGTTCCTGATGATTACTTCAGTGGAATCAAGTTTGTTTCTGTATACCCACTTAGTACCAATAACTGGGTAGTTTCCTGGTCTCTCAACTAAGTTCCATACTTTGTTTCTCTCAAATTGGCTTAGTGCTTCCTGCATAGCAATAATCCAGTGAGGATCACAATTTGCTTCTTCAAACTTCCTTGGTTCAACTTGTGATAAGAAGCATTGGAGCATCATCCCACTGGAGACTTGGTGTCTTGTTCTTACTCCAGTATTGGGGTTTCCAATAACTTAGGATTGTGGATGATTTTTCATATTGATTCCTGTCCTACTTGGATATGTCAGGTCTCTTCTTCCTCATTAGTAATAGGAACATTTCCCACTTGTTCTTCTTGAACAATGTTCTCTTGTGTGAGTTGGTTTTGATTGCTCTTTTCTGAATCTTCTTCATGTTCCTGTTCAGATTCCTCACTTGGTTCCTGTAGCTGGTTTTCTTTACCAGTGTCTGTGTTCTCTAGAGTTAGTTGTTCAAACTGAGTCTCTATGCATCTGTGTTCCTATGGAAAAGGACTGGTGGAAGTTTCTTCCCCTTTAAAGAACATGTTAGTTTCATCAAATATAATATGCATGGATTCTTCAATTTTGTGAGTTCTCCTGTTATAGCACCTATAAGCTTTACTAGATTATGACTACCCCAGAAATATCCCATCATCAGACTTCTTGTCAAACTTGGCAAGATGATCTTTCCCATTGTTTAGTATAAAGCAAGTACACCCAAAAGTCTTAAAGTATCTAACAGTGGGTGTTTTTCCCTTCAGAAGCTCATATGGAGTTTTTAACTTGGTTTTGTGTATGAGGCTTCTATTCAGAACATAGTTTGCAGTGTTGACTGCTTCAGCCCAGAAGGTTTTTGGTAATCCTGATTCTGCAAGAAAGGTCCTTCCTGATTCAATTAAGGTTCTATTCTTTCTTTCAGCAACTCCATTTTGTTGAGGAGTTCTAGGTGCTGAAAAGCTTTGTTTGATCCCTTCATCCTCACAGAAACTATAGATTAACTGATTTTCAAATTCAGTCCCATGATCACTTCTTATAATGGAAACATGAGTATTGAATTCAGATTGAATCTGTCTTATGAATCTTGAGAGAATCTTGTGGGTTTCAGACTTAGCCCTTAGAAAGAATACCCAGCTAAATCTAGAATAGTCATCCACAATGACTAGGGTATAAGACTTTCCACCTAAGCTCTGAGTGGATATAGGACCAAAGAGATCGATGTGCAGTAAGTAGAGAATCCTAGTGGAGTCATCCTTACCAATTTGTTTGAAGGATGATTTGATCTGTTTTCCTAGTTGGCAGGGTCTACAAGGAGAATCCTTAAAGTACCTACCCTTTGGTAGATCTCTGACTAGGTTATTCTTTTACTAATGGTTTTATAGTTTAGATGGACCAGCCTCATATGCCATAATTCACTTTTATCAATAATGTTGTTGAACAAACAAATCTCTGTGTGAGTGGAGCTAAAATCTACTATATATACTTTCCCTTTTCTAATTCCATTGAGTACAATGGCACCATTCATGATATCAACAACATGGCAAACAAGTTTGGTAAATTTTACCTCATACTTACCACTGCCACATATCTGACTTATATTTATCAGATTGTGTTTTAGTACTTTGACTACTGCCATATTCTTGAAGGTTACTTTTCCTTCTTTGAAATCTCCAAAGCCCCTGGTTTGCCCACAGCTAGAGTCTCCAAAAGTCACTGGTGGTCCATGTCTATCCTCAAAGATGGTTAATAGATTTTTGTACCCTGTCATGTGCATGGAACATCCACTGTCCAAGTACCACACCAGCCTGAAGATGTGATACACCTGCACATAAAATTTAAACATTAGTTTGGACCCTGCTAAGCTGGGGTCCCTTCCTCCCACCAGTGAAAGGTTTAATGAAAGAATAAGTGGGTCTTTCAGTGTACCCTTTCTTCTTTAGGGGTGTTGGTTTATCATACCAACAATCTTTGGTAATATTGCAGAAATAGTATTCATAATAAAGGGAAATGGATTGAGAAGACTTTTGAGAAAGGAGAAATTCCTATCAGATTGGTTGCATCGATAGGAATTCGACGTATGTTCATGGTTGTGTCGGGTATAAGTCGACGCTTCCTTCATTCTGCGTTTACTTCTAATTGAGGCATAGGAGAAGTTGCATTTGTTGGAAGTCGATGCACTTTGGGGTGTGCGTTGATTAGAAATCGATGCATCATTTAAGTTGCGTCGAGTAGAACTCGACGCACGTTTATAATATCTCGACGCAATTTTATTTCTTTTATGAGGATATTTACCTAGGATTTCTTCATATATAGTGAAATTATTTTTATTAAAAACAGTAGTTATTTTTGGATTTTCTTGTGAATTTTCTCCTATCAGATTATTCTTCCTAGTGAAGTGGATAGGATGTCTCCAAACAGATTTGCTGGATGATTGAGGTCTAGGTTCTAAATCAGTATTAAACTCTAGTTGTCTAAATCTATCAGTGAGATTTTCAGAGATATTCTTGAGCTTTTGACTTCTGCCATTTAGAGAATCTTCAAAGGCTTTTGCCTTTGCTAGCTCATTTCTCAGTGTTTGATTTTCAGTATTGATTTTATCTAGTTGCTCCTCTGATCTAGAGAGTTCTTGACTGAGCTCATAGTTTTTATATTGTGTATCCATTAGTTTGAGATTGTTCAATTCATTTCTTAGTCTTTTTATTTCTTTCTCAGATTTGACTTGATCTAAACAAAATTCTTTGAAATTATTTTTGAATTTAGTAGAAGAAAAATCTATATCATCAGATATATTTACCAGAGATTTATCTTCAAGCTTCTCAGTAGCCATCAAACAGTTTTCCTCCTGCTTAGCCTCTTCTTGATCATTTTTAGATGAGGTACTTCCTTCAGATTCTGATTCACTCCATGATTGAGCAATGAATCCTTTCTCTTTCTTCTTCTTCTTTAGATCTGTTCTTTTCAGATCTTTCTTATTACTGATCTCTTTAGGACATTCAGGTGCAGTGTGTCCAGGTTTCCTGCAAGAGTAAAATTTAATTTCTTTAGTAGGAGTTTTGTCATACCTGGTTTTTGAGTCTCTCCATCTAGATCCTTCTATTTTGATCCACTTCTTGAATCTTCTGGCCAGTAGACTGATCAGCTCCTCATCACTTGTAGAGGGTTCACCTGCAGTGGCCTTCAAGGCAATGCTCTTTTCCTTTGAGAGTGAAGGAGTCTTTTCTTTCTCAGATCTTGTTTTCAACAACTGTTCATAAGATCTTAATTTTCCCAACAGGCCATCTGTTGAGATTTCCTTTTGGCTTCTGTAGTCTCTAATTGGCCAGATTCTTGAGTCCCAAGAGCTAGGGAAGCAAGTTAGCAATTTGTTATTTATCTCAGTGAGAGATATTTCCTTCTCAAGTGTTCTCAACTCATTTATTATGAGGCTGAATCTGGCATACATGTCAGCAACACTTTCACTATCTTTCTACTGGAAGTTTTCATATTGAGAGATGAGTAATGCCTTTTTGTCCATTCTCTCATCAGCACTCCCTTCTGCCATTTTAGTGAGAGCTTCCCATATTTCCTTAGCTGACCCACATTCAGCAATCTTTTGGAAGATTTCATCTGAGAGGGTTGAGACTAATATATTCATAGCCTTGGCATCACATGCTTGGGCTTTCTTTTCTTCATCTGTCCATTCAGCCCTTGGAGCAAGTGTTTGTGTGACCTCTCCACTTGAGTCCTTTTTGAATGGCTTGGGAGGACCTGTCATAATAACATCAAATAGTTCTCCATCAATAGAATTTAAATAAATTCTAATTCTTGTTTTCCAAAGTGCAAACTTTTCAAGATTGCACATTGGTGGTCTGGTGGAAGCATAATCTTTGATTTGTGCTATAAAAACTTTTTAGAAATATATATATGAGGTAGGATCTTTTTGATCAAGGAGTTACCCCTTTTTGATGAACCTCCCTCTGATACCAATTGAAAGTACACAGTTAACCTCACTAGAATTCTCTAGAGGGGGGTGAATAGAGATTTAAAAATATTTTGTACAAAGTTAATAAATATATATATATATATGTGTAATATTCACAGATTTAAGATTCACACACACCAACAAGAATTAGGGAAATAAATAAAGAAATAGCAAAAAGAAAATCACAGCACAACACAAAGAAATATAGTGGTTCCCCAAACTTTGGGTAGTCCACTCTTCTACCCCCTTGGTAGGAATTCACTATCTTGCACTGAGTCTTTTGATAAGGAGACTCTTAGAACTAGCCTGAGTCTTTTGATAAGGAGACTCTTAGAACCACTACAACTGAATTTTTTGAAGAGAGATTCTAAAAACTCTTTTAACACAATTTGAAAATGAAATAAGAATAAGAAGAAGAAGTAGAATAAAAACAATTGAAGTAAGAAAGAATCTTCTTCCTAGCAAGAAGATTAGAAGCACAAGTATAATGAATGAAATCTCTCTTCTATAGTGAGAAGGAGATTGCAGGCCTTTTTCTCTTTCAGTGAGAGCTTTTAGAAATGGCAGCAGTATGGCTTTAGAGGGAGAAGAAGAAGGCTTTTTCTTTGCTGCAGCACTCTTTCACTTTTCTCAACTTTCTCACTTTTCACTTGGGAGCTTTTCCTCTTTTTCAAATGGATGGAGTGGATCACTTGTTATTTTTCTTTGCCGACCTCCTTCTGTATTTATAGCTCTGTTTAATCAAAAATATTGCTATAGGAGGGTGATCAATTAGCAGTCAGAGAAATAGTAAGAAAGAAAAGTTTCCATAATCATTATTTCTGTAGAAGGAAAGAGATCATTCTATTTTCAAATAATGTCCATAATAATCTTAATCAAATTAGCCAAGAATCATTTAGAAGGAAAGATTGATTCAGAACGACTAGAAAAGAATAATATAATTCCATAAAATTCAGATCTACAGAAAGATGGAAAGAGATCTGGCGTGTTTTTGAATCTATCACAGAAATCGACGTGCGTCGATTTCTATTCGACGTAAGCATCGATTTCAGCCTGGCTAGACGTCGAGAAGAAAATATGGAAGCAAGGTTGACAGCGGTGCGTCGACTTTACTGGGTGCGTCGACTAGCAAGGTTGACAGCGGTATGTCTATTAAGGTTACATCGAAATCTGTTTAGAGTTACTTCGACTCATTTTGAGAGATACGTCGACTACACTTCGACATTGCGATGATTACTATTCGACGCATATTTACTTAAACTAATTATCTCACTCATTTTCTACTCATTTCTAGGGGTTAAGATAAATCATTTCCCCAACACCCAGATTGGGTATCGAATGTTGTGATGATTAAAAAGGCTGGTGGAAAGTAGCGCATGTGTGTAGATTTCACAAAACTCAATAAAATGTGTCCCAAAGATTGTTACCCCTTGCCTCGGATAGATTCTTTGGGTATTCTTATATGAGTATTTTGGATACATTCTCGGGATATCACCAAATACGAATGCAGAAGCCTGAAATTCCTCACATCTCATTCATCATGAATGACGGTTGTTTTTTCTTTCGAGTAATGCCCTTTGGGCTAAAGAATGCAGGTGCAACTTATCAAAAAATGATGGACACCATCTTTAAATATCAAAAAGGATGAAATTGAAAGGTCTATGTCGATGATCACCTCATATAATGCAACTCATATTCAGCTCATCTTAACGATCTCACAGAGACGTTTGCAACCCTCCGGACCTTTAACATGAGCTTAAATCTGTTAAAGTGTGTTTATGGAGCTATTAAAGGGAAATTTCTAGGGCATCTCCTCACAACGGATGGGTTGGAACTGAATCCCAATAAGTTGAAGGCCATCCTAGAGATGTCACCTCCTATATCTCCCAAAGAAGTTCAGCAATTAAGAGGAAGGATGGCATGTCTGAGCCATTTATCTCTCGCTGAAGAGATAAAAGTGTTCCTTTCTTTAAGACTCTCCGTGGAGGAGCTAAATTTGAGTGGACAAAGGAGTGTGATGATAATTTCAATCTGCTCAAGTAGCAGTTGACATCAACTCCCTTGCTCTAGAGATCGAGAGAGGGAGTGTTAAATTTTTGAAGTGGAAGTGGAAGGGTGTGGGGGCCGTCTGGAGGTTGGAGACCGCAGAGACCGCGCGGTCTGTGCCGGTGCTCTGGCCGGTTCTGTCTTAGTTGTTCTGAGCGGTCTGATCTAGGAGACCGCCTCTTTTGTTCGGGCGGCTTGCGCGAGTTGATCTGGCGAATTGTTCAAGTCAACCAGATGTTCAAGTAGGTCTTCCCTTCTTGCAGTGACCGGGCGTTCTAACGACTGCTCTAGGCGGTCTGGTTTACTGAAGAAGTTCTTTGCCTTTGCAATAAAGACCGGGCGGTCGGTTTTAGGTAGACCGCGGTAACCGGGCAGTTTCTACATAACCGTATGATTAATTAGGAAGCTGTTCAGCGGTGCTGAGCTTGGGCAGTCTGTTTTCTGAGACCGCTCGTGATCTGATGGGCAGTTATTCTATCTCGGTTTGTGCGGTGATGACATCCGTCTGTTCTCCTATAAATAGGGATACAGAGCCCATCATTAATAATGAGAACTGTAAGAACCAAAGTTGGCTTGATTGTTCCAGTCTCACATTGAGGTCGCACGGTCTGAGATTTTGACTGACCGGTTTGTTTGTTCGCAGGTTAGCGTCTAGCAGCTCGCGGCCAGCTTGTCTTCCTTCTTCCAGCTTTGAATAAACCAATCTGGGCAGACTGGGTTTAGGTGTTCATGGTCTGTGCAGTGGACTCAGTTGATCAGGCGGTCTTAAGTGGCCATGCGATCTTGAGTTGCGGTCTGCAGCAGGTAGTAGTTTCTCTGTTCAGTGTTCGCGGGTTCTTCTTTGATCAAGACCGTGCGGTCAGGGTGATCAAGAAGTGCGAACTGTTTGTTTTCAGTAGTGGAATAAAGCATCAGTTCGGCGGTCTGTGGTTGCGGTCTGGCAGGTGCGGCTTGTGCTCTGTTCACGCAGTCTCAGGGTCTACCATCTGGCTTATCTGTTCGCGCGGTCTGGCGATCTCAATTTTTCAGGTCGTAGCAGCTTGTATTTTGTGTTTGTGCTTCTCTCCTCCGTGATTCTTATGAATCATGTCTCGCCATGTATACCTCGAAATTGTGAAGAGATAGTTAATATCATTGCACTATTCGTTCATCCCATTGTCATTGTTGTGCTACACTTGTGAAAAGTTTGTGAAGTGTTTTCCGCATTTTACTTCACCTCCGGACCTCAAGTTTTTTTCAACATGGTATCAAAGGGAGGTTGCTGAGGTTGCTGAGCTGATATTTCTCTCAGGTTTCTCAAGTTGGTTAGCCATCAGTGGGATAGAAATGGAAGGAGTATATGCTAGAGGTCTTGGTATTGAACTCCTTACGCACTCTAACTTCAAGAAGTGGAAGTATTGCATGGAGAGCTATCTTCTTGGCGAGAATTTGTGGGGGGTTGTAGGAGGAGAAGCGAGACAAGCTGTTATTCCTGCTGAAGGGAATGCTGAGCTCGTGAAGGCTTGGAGGAGAACGAATGCTAAGGAGGAGTTCACTCTCAAGAGAGCTATCATTCCAGAGTTGTTTGATCAGATCATCGGATATAGATCAGCTGCTGAAAGTTCGACAGCCTTGGATGGCTTGTTCAATAAGAAGAATGTAGCGATGCTACAGTTCTTGGAGAAAGAGTTGGCGAAAGCAACTCAGGGGGATTTGTCTATCTCAACGTTCCTCTTAAAGATGAAGAACCTCTGCGCAGAGATATCGGCTATGGACCCGGATGAGCCAATCTCAGAAGCTAAGCTGAAGAGGCACATAATCTGTGGTTTGCGGAGGGAGTATGTGGCCTTTGTGACTTATGTTCAAGGCTGGGCCAATCAGCCTTCGTTGCTGGAGCTAAAGAACTTAATTGCTTTGCAAGAAAGTTTGGCTAAGCAAATGGCTGGGATGACTGTCTCTGGGGGAGAAGGTGAGTTTCTCTTCTCTGGCAAGAAGAAGAGATGGGACAAGAAGAGGAAGACATCTAAAGATGATGGTCCGTCTACTTCATATCAGCAGGAGAGGAGCTATGCTCCTAAGCGTGATGGGAAGAAGCAGGAAGGACATAGATGCTTCAGGTGCAACAAGCTTGGTCATTTCAAAAGGGACTGTAAGGTCAATCTTCAGCCAGGGCATGTTACAGGGAAGGAGGAGGCTGGTTCCAATTCAGAAGGTAGTTGGGGTGGTGGAGGTGCATTCATGATGAGCACATGTGTTCGGGCCATGGCTTCCATCAACTATCAGGATGATTGGATAGTTGACTCTGGGTGTGGTCATCACCTCACCGGGGATGAGTTGAAGTTCTCCTTATTGCAGTCATATAGAGGTAATGACACTATCATTACGACTGATGATACTGTTCATGCAGTTGAGAAGGAGGGTGTAGTTTCTTTGAACGATGATAAAGGTACTCTTACATTGAAGAGTGTCTATCATGTTCTGGGGATGAAGAAGAACCTCTTGTTGTTTATTGGGTGTCAACTTATCACCTAGAGGGGGAGGGGGTGATCTGGGTTCTTTTCGAAATATTAGCACGAGTTACGAATATTCAAGCGTAGCACAAAAGTATCGCATAAATAAATCACAGCAGACGACACATGATCTATAGAGGTTCCTCAAGCTCGGATGTCTTAAGTAGTCATCTGTCCCTCTGCGCCTACCTAGAAGTGTGCTAGGACCGGCAAACTCCGCCAAAACTTCAGGCTCTCAAGCCTTATAACACGGACCCGCAAGTCCTACAGCCTAAGCCCGCAAGCCCCTACTGCACCTGAGCCCGCAAGCTTGACAATCAGGCCCTCAAGCCCTACCTAGCTCAGACCCGCAAGTCTAGCCTCTGTCCTGGCCCGCAAGCCTCACAGGTCTCAACCCCTCAAGCTTGACGATATTGTACCCGCAAGTCCACTGCCCTAGCCCTCAAGCCTCACAGCTCTCCAGCCCTCAAGCTAGACAAAATTGGACTCGCAAGTCCACTGCTCTGGCCCTCAAGCCTCATAGCTCTCCAGCCCTCAAGCCAGACAAAATCAGACCCGCAAGTCCACTGCCCTGCCCTCAAGCATCACAGCTCTTCAGCCCTCAATTTAGACACATAGATCTGAAAGCAGATCTTACACGTTTGGCCCGCAAGCCTTACAAGAATTTACAGTGATGAAAATTATTTCTTCTGCCTGATGAAGATCGGCAACTTAAGGTTGAAGAAGATGCTTCTTGATCTGTCATTTTTAGCATTGGATCTTCTTCAGCCTCCTCTTCTCTTGCCTGATGTTGATCGGCTTCTTATCAGTCAATGGAGATGACTGATTCTTCTGAGAATGCTTGATTCTTGTTCTCTACTTGTTCTTTTTCTTCTCCGCTGAATGTACTGTTGTATTTAGAAGCAATGGTGGGATTCTTTTTTCTTTCTTGTCTTTCTTTAGGGCAACCTCTTATCTCTTTTATAAGACAGCGAGGCTCCCAACGGTCTTCTGAAAAAGTTCCTTAAGTGTCAGACGCCCCATTCCTTAAGAGCACGTGCTGATTGGACAATCAGGTGGCGGCAGTAATTGCTGACAGTGCGTCCGCAACATTTGAATTCCATCTCGACGATATTTCCAGCTTCATGCCGATACTGACAGCTCTACGATGATATGGATAATATCTCGAAGACAGGACTTTGTTTATGCCTTAGGCCTTGGTGGATCTTCATGTCTTCTAGCTTCTGCCCCTGACATTGATATCTCGACGATACGAGATATCCTGGCATTTCTTCATATACAGCGATATGCTATCTCTGACTGTGTCGTCGTGATCTTCTTTCTTATAGTGTGTCATCGTAATCACTTTGTTCTTTCGACGACTTGCGCGATATCATGTCGACAGATTATGCTTTAGCAACTGCTTGTCTTCAGTTGTCCCTCTTCAGTCTTCTTGACGTCACGCCTGTTGGGTTTTTCTTGAACCATACATCATATGTAGGCGCAGCGGAAATAAAGAGAAACAACTCAAAAGACTTTGATCGAGCCATGAATATTGAATCAAGAAGTTAACTAAATGCATAAATTACCTTAGTGGAGTTGGATCAAATCCAACCTAGATGCTCCACGAGTTGAGTCCTGTCGTCGGCTATGCGAGATTCCTTACATAGAATAATGTCTACGTCTCTACAGTGATCCACACGAGCCGGGAGAAGAACGACTGCACCTTGTACTTCCATGAACTGCTAGGTTCGCTCCAGGAAGAACAATCACGATGACGATTGCCGGAGAGGAGGTCGGCGGAGACGAACTGGACGGAACTCCTTCCATCTAGGGTTCGGGCGAGAGCGGAACGCTTCCGTCGGCTGAACTCTTTTCGTCTCAATAAGAACCCTAAAAGAAGATCTATTTATACCCAAAGGATAAACAGGCTTCTATAAGAATCGCTATCCGCAGACCACACAGTAGAATTGGGGTTTCTGTAACAATTCGTCGGGATTCCACGGAACACCATTCGTCGAGTGTTCACGGAACAATCCGACGAATCCGACGAATCAAATCAGACGGCAATATTTGCCGAGTTAAGGATCTCTGTAACAATTCGTCGGGATTCCACGTAATCATCCGACGAATCACGACGAATCCGACGAATTCTATCCGTGTAAACCCGACGAATTCAGACAGCAACATTTGCTGGACCTCCCCCATTCTATATGGTGATTGGTAACCTTTACCAACACAGTCAATCTTCCATCTTCTCCACATGCTCTTATGTGCGACCCTGCAGGCTCATATCGCGTTGGCAGTGACATTACATGTTTGACCACTTCTAGATCACAATGGTAACTCCAACAACGCCTTCTTTACGACGATGGCATTGACATCAGTCTTACTTAGCCTTTCCGACGACACGGCTTCTTTGATGATGTCGACGATACTGCATCTTCTCGATGACATTGCTTTCTTTTGAATCTTTCTTAGTGGTTGGGCTGAGATGGCTTCCTCTTCTCAGCTCATACTGTCGATCTGCAGAGAAGTTTCTGCGTTCGACGAACTCGTCAAGCCTCAGCGTTTGCTTCTGTCACGTGTCTGCGTTCGACGAACTTCATTCTTCTTTCGACAAACTTGCCAAGTCTCAGCGTTTGCTTTGCTCATCATCATGACGACAAGCATACTTTGTCGATGACATCTCCTATTCTTCTCGACGACATTGCTTTAACTTCCTGAGATTATGAGTTAGAGCAGTGATCAAATACAAAGTGAAGTTTTCTTGACTTGGTGACTTCTTCAAATCAGGAATCATGTGGGCAAGTTTCCCAACAATCTCCCCCTATTTGAAAAAGTCAGAATCTCAATTCAAGACTACTTTCAATTGACAATAAATGTTATAATCTTAAATGGAAGGCATGAGCATTTAAGATTTTATTTATCGTTTGCTGAACTTATGAGTACATCAAGCTTGTAGCTCCACCTTGATTTGATGTCTCTTCTTTTGTGGCTCCTCGTCTTGTCTCAGCGGTTTAGCTGAGACAGTGAGACCTTCTAAGCTGATTAAACAGTACACCTTTGAATCTATTACATTGTATAGAATATTATCTCCATGTAAAATACTTGAGACAAAATTGATTGTATCAAATACAATATGTACTTAGCATTGGGAGTGATGCCTCTTCAAATCAAAGGAACATTGAGGGCAATATTCCCAACAATCTCCCCCTATTTGAAGAAGGCAGAACATTTCCAATGCTAAGGTACATAGCCAACAAAAACCTATCATGAAAATGATCTATATAGCATTCATGATAACATTGCTTCCAGAAGATAATATTGTTTAAGCATTCTATCAAAACTCATGACAACATTCTATATTAAGCTTTAACTAACTCAGAGGGCAATCCACTCAAAGCTAACTCTGAGTTGGTCTTAGCATTGGCCATCTCCCCCTTTCTGGTTTCTTCAACTATTTTACCATCTAGGGATTGGGAGGCAGCAACTACAGACCTTGAGAGGGTTTAGATATCATTTTCCAAATCCCCCTTTAGGTCATCCTCCATCTCCTCTAACTCTCTTAGCATTGGCCATCTCCCCCTCAACCTGAGTAGGAACTTGCTCCCCCTCAATGTGAGTACTATTATCTTTATTAGCTGATCTTGTTCATTTTGAACAACTCTTCCTAGCCCCCCCCCCCCCCCCCCCCCCCCCCCCCCCCCCTTATTTGGAGCATTTGTATTGTTCTTATGATTGAAGGGTAACCATAATCTCAGCTAAAGCAGATTATTCTGGTTAAGCTGATCATTCTGCTGCAAAATCAATAAGGAGGAGAGTTACTTACCTTGAGTTTGTAGTCCTCTAATTGATGTTGAATTCACAATGGTTGTGCACAACAGCTTCTTGCAGCAAAGTACTTAGACCCAGCAGAGGATATGCCCACACTGGTCTGCTTATTGCTGCACCATGATGTCAATCTTCTTCCTAGGAATTTACAAGTGCCACTTGTGTTTTTCCTGTCTTCTTTGCAGCCTGCAAAATCTACATCTTCACCTTAGCTTTAACATATTCTTGAGCTAGTAGATCCCCCTTGATGTGATGTTACTTTTATTTTTATTTTTATCTCCCCCTTAACCAGTACATCTTGACATGTGGTGAGGTTTTTCTTAGTCCAGAGTTGAGCCTGGAGCACTTATTGTCCATTAGCCTTGTTTGCTTTTTATTGGCTAAATGGACTTCCCTTCAAAACATATTTAATATCCCTTAGGAACCGAAGGTGACTTGGGTCCTAGGTTCTTGTGAGCATAATAGGGGAATCTTCTACTCACCTCAGCCTTTCCAGGAGATCTCTCCTTTGCACTAGGCACACTAGGGTTGTGCCAACAGTCAATGTCAAAGTGTCCCACTTTACCACAACACCAACATTCTTGGATGTTGTACGTTCTTTTCTGAACTCTTTTTGAGATGAGTGGAGAATCACAATGCCTATGTTCAGTAGAGAAGGAATCAGCATTCTTCCTATTTCTCTCAGCCAAGAGCTGACTAGCTACTCTAGTATAATTATTTCTTCTTGACATTATATGTTTGTCAGCAACAGATGTCAGCTTGGTAGCTGACATGGTGTTGATAGCATCAGATATGATCAAGTGAGAGTTGATTATACTAGTGCTACCAGTCTGCTTCTTATCTGAAGGAGATTGGGAATGTGTTGCTCCTTTATCCTTGAAGGTGGGGGCTGAGGCACCAAACACAAATGGTCTATGATGGGCCATTTGGATTTCCTCATGGGGATCCTTCAATGCACGCATCCCCATGCCCTTTCTCCTCCCATAGTTAGGAGCATTTCTGAAGCTATTGGAGCTTCCTTTCATCCAATGACCATGGATATTGTCCTGGTCATACTTGTTAGAGGGAAGTACTACGTTCTGAAAGGTGGTATGAAGCTCTGCTTTAGTTTTGCCCCTTTCTCCATTCCCATCATCTATTGCCCCTTCATTGAAACACAATCCCCTCCTATTTCCATAGGAGGAGAAGGTGTCAATGATGGGCAGAATAGTTTTGGGCTTAGAGAATTAAGCCACTAAGCTTCTTTCCTTAAGAAGATCATTCTCAAGCTTCCTAAAGAGTTCTTCCCTTTGGTTTCTTTCATCATGAAGCTTGCCTATGATTTTCTTGAGCTCACAGGAGTTGGTGCCCACATTGGGGGACATATGTAACGCCCCTGATTTTCGTTAATTATTTTACGAGCCCGCTGTGACGTAATTTTGGCGTAAGGGCGTTACGTCAGCTCGTCTAGTAGTTTGTTGAGCCTTAGCTTAGTTAAAGTATGTCTTGTAGATCGAGCGTGCGAGATTTCGCATCGTTTCGAGTTAAGGTAAAGATTTTGGGTGGATATCAAGATTTTAACTTCTGGAGGCTTTAGCCCGAGTTTGGTCCATCGGAATTGAATTCTGACTTCGCCGTTGGATTCGTAGCGCCGTGTTTCAGTTAAGGTGCGAATTTCGTAGAAAGCTGAGGTGATCTAGTTTCCCTCGCGATTTTAAGTGAATGGGGGAATTAATTAATTAATTAATAAATTAGGTTTTTATATAAAGCCTAAAATCCTCTTCCCCTATTCATCTTCTTCCTCCCTCGATCAAATCAGCCTCCGAGCGAAAGGGCGAGTGCGGAGCTTCGAGGAGCGTTCGATCGGCGATTTCTAGGGCTGTAGTAGTCGGAATCGCGTTTGGAGAGTAGATTTGGAAAGCTCTCGGCGAGATCTTCGTTCTAGCGGTAAGCTTTTCCCGTTTTATGGAATTTTTGGAGTTAGGGTAGTGACCTAACCCCTTCTTTCGACCCGAAAAGTTTCAGGAATCTGTGCTCATGTGTTTCCCTAGCCGATCCATAGCTTACGGAGCGGAGATCTTCGAGTTTGCAAGGTTTAAGGAAAGTGGCTTCCTCCTCCTCTTTGTTTGGTTAAAGTCGTGGTTTTTTTCTTTCTCCTGATAAATGCTTGGTGAACTGTGGGCTCGTGTTTCGAGCGTCTTGTTTGATAGATAGAAAACCCTAATCTTCCCCCATCCGTAGTGTCAGAAATTTCCTCCCGGAAGGCACCACCGTTCCCAAATTTATCCGTTGATTGTCCTTCTCGAGAAGTCCTGGTAGTTTTCGAGAAGTTGTTTGAGCCAAGTTTTCGAGAAGATCCCTTGACCTCTCGAGAAATGCTTGATTTCTCGAGAAATTCCCCGCTGGAACCCCTTGACCTCTCGAGAAATGCTTGATTTCTCGAGAGCTTTCCCCGCTGGAACCCCTATACTTCTCGAGAAATCCCTTGTCCTCTCTCGAGAAATCCCTTGAGCTCTCGAGAAATCCCCTGATCTCTCTCGAGAAATCCCTTGTCCTCTCTCGAGAAATCCTTCCAGGTCCCGAGAAGTGCTGCCTTGAATGCTGTCCTTATTCTTCTCGATAAATGACAGTAAGAACTTCTTTTTGGGGTGACTTTTGTGTGGTTTCTGGTGGTGGGATTTCTCGAGAGAGATCAGGGGATTTCTCGAGAGCGCAAGGGATTTCTCGAGACCACCGCCAGGGGCGCTGCCCCTTGGACCCCGTTAGGGGCTTTGCCCCTAAGACCCCGCCAGGGGCGCGGCCCCTTGGAACCCCGCCCGGAACGCATGTGATTTCGTTGAGTTTTTGTGTTTGAATCTCGTGTCCCCTCGGGTGTACTTGGATGATTGCTAGTGACCCTTCGGTGCTCCTGATCTCGAAGCCCTCTCGTTTGAACTTCTTTTTACTCGTTGTGGTCTGTTAACATTTGAGTTACTCTTATGATTCATATTGATCGATGTGTACTTTGCCTTGACCCTATTTCTTAGGGCCTTCTAGTGATTATCCTTTCGGGCAGCGTCCCGTGTTTAATTAAAATTTAAGTAATAAGAACTACTGTCTTTAGCCTTACACAGTAGTTGTGTTTGGGGGACAGTGGGGGAAATGTTATAGCCTTGCACAGTAGTCGTGTTTGGGTGGTTGGGTCTAGTGGTACCCCCACCTGGTTTTGGGCTTTGGGTAGCGGAGGTAGTTAACCGCTCCCGTATAATTTGAGCTGATCAGCCTCTTTAATTGATGAAACTAAATAAATGAAAGTGTTGTTCCTCTTTTGGTATTTAGTGCACTTGATGCTTGTTGACTCTTTGTTTAGAGCTCTCTTTCGGTAAATTTGGCTTGGGTTGGTACCCCTTATGCTTTGCTTGTTTTTCTGCTAGTTTTCTGCCACTTGTAATCCCTTGCTGAGGCGTTCTTTGTTTTATTGAATGCTTCAGGTTCAGAGCCGTAACGGCTAGTGGTGTAGCCTGAAGTTCAGAGTTTTAGTAGCTGTTCACCCCGCTGCTGCGAGGTAGTTGTTTTTAGTTACTTCTTGTGCTCAGACATACTAGTTGGTGCCAATGGGTTAGTGTCATGTTGTTCACGCACATTGTGCCCCTTTTTATACTTTATAGTTTATTTGCCAGATTATGCCACTACGTTTAGATCTTGAGTATCTTACCCTCTGGGAATGATTTATGTTAGGTGTACTATAGTTATAAAAATGGTTTTTCTTCATCCTCATTGCATTCTTTCTAACTGAAACCCTTAACTTTATAGTCGCCTAAAGGTATTTTCTACTCTTACAGTACGCCTAGTTATGTGCATATCATTTACGTCATGCTCCGTCGTTTGCATACATGTAGGACTTTAAGTAAACTAAATCAAGTATTTTCCGCTGCAATTATATATACTTTCTCGGTGGACTAGTTGATCCACGAACTGAGAGACACAGTTCTTATCTCAAAACCCCTAATAAATGATTTCAAATGATGACTTATCATATAATCATGTTTGTTTAGTTAAGTGATAGGTTCCCGCCTGAGAGTCTACAGTTGTCTCCTGTATGACGTGGCATCATGACGTGTATTTTCTCTTACTCTGATATTCTTAAATTTGGAGAAAATGCGGGTTGTGACAACATACCCATTTCCTTATTCTTCTCAGCCTTAATGGGTCTGAGTGAATCTAGCTCCTTAGCTTGCTTCTTAACAAGCATCTTGCTCTTTCTCGGAGCTCCCAAGAGATCACCAAACTGCTCTATAAGATCAGCATGGTTCTTATTGTTGCGTGATGAGCAGTCTTCTGCATCATCTTCAGAAGATGAGTAATCATCTGATGCACTCTTAGTTTTCTTAATTGAAGCAGGTAGTAAAGGTGTGTGAGTGATGCATACCTGATCATGATGTGATTCATCATGATTTTCTTCATCTTATAGAGCCATCAACCCAAAGACATCCTCATCCTCAGAGTCACAGTATGTGAGAGTCAAAGGTGCTCTTATCCTTTCTCTGGCTACAGAGCATTCTTCATCATCTGATTCACTGTCTGAAGTAGTCAAGGGTGCTCTGATCCCTATACTCCTTTCTTCTTTAATAAATGAAGAGCTCCAGCTACATTCGCTTAAGGATCTGAACATCCTGCTGTCAAATCTTCTGACTTTCTCCAAGAAGCTTTTTATGTTCCTGATCTGATGATTTGACACACCCAATGATAGATCTGCACAAGATATTAAGCTTTCTTTGAGCAACCTAGCTCTGATACCACTTGTTGTTTATTGGGTGTCAACTTATCACCTAGAGGGGGGGTATTAGGTGATCTGGGTTCTTTTCGAAATATTAGCGCGAGTTACGAATATTCAGTGTAGCACAAAAGTATCACACAAATAAATAACAGCAGACGACACAGGATCTATAGAGGTTCCTCAATACCGGGTGTCTTGAGTAGTCCTCTGTCCCTCTGCGCCTACCTAGTGTTAGGATCGTCAAACTCCGCCAAAACTTCAGGCCCTCAAGCCTTAAAATACGGACCCGCAAGTCCTACAGCCTAAGCCCGCAAGCCCCTACGGCACCCGAGCCCGCAAGCTCGATAATCAGGCCCTCAAGCCCTATCTAGCTCATACTCGCAAGTCTAGCCTCTGTCCTGGCCCGCAAGCCTCACAGGTCTCAAGCCCTCAAGCTTGACGATATCAGACCCGCAAGTCCACTGCCCTGACCCTCAAGCCTCACAGCTCTCCAGCCCTCAAGCTAGACAAAATCGGACTCGCAAGTCCACTTCCCTGGCCCTCAAGCCTCACAGCTCTCCAGCCCTCAAGCTAGACAAAATCGGACCCGCAAGTTCACTGCCCTGGCCTTCAAGCATCACATCTCTCCATCCCTCAAGCTAGACACTTAGATCTGAAACCAGATCTTACACGTTTGGCCCGCAAGACTTATAAGAAATTATAGTGATGAAAACGGTTTCTTCTGCCTGATGAAGATCGGCAACTTAAGGTTGAAGAAGATGCTTCTTGATTTGTCGTCTTTAGCACTGGATCTTCTTCAGCCTCCTCTTCTCTTGCCTGATGTTGATCGGCTTCTTATCAGTCAATGGAGATGACCGATTCTTCTGAGAACACTTGATTCTTGTTCTCTACTTATTCTTTTTCTTCTCCGCTGAATGTACTATTGTATTTAGAAGCAACGACGGGATTCTTTTTTTTTCTTGTCTTTCTTTAGGGCGACCTCTTATCTCTTTTATAAGACTGCGAGGATCCCAACGGTCTTCTAAAAAAGTTCCTTAAGTGTCAGATGCCCCATTCCTTAAGAGCACACGCTGATTGGACAATCAGGCGGCAGCATTAATTGCTGACAGTGCGTCCGCAACATTTGAATTCCGTCTCGACGATATTTCCAGCTTCATGCCGATATTGACAGCTTTACGACGATATGGATAATATCTCGACGAAAGGACTTTGTCGATTCCTTAGGCCTTGGTGGATCTTCAAATCTTCTAGCATCTGCCCCTGACATTGATATCTCGACGATACGAGATATCCTGGCGTTTCTGCATATTCAGTGATATGCTATCTCTGACTGTGTCGTCATGATCTTCTTTCTTGTAGTCTGTCGTCGTAATCACTTTGTTCTTTCAACGACATGAGCGATAACATGTTGATAGACTATGCTTTAGCAACTGCTTGTCTTCAACTGTCCTTCTACAGTCTTCTCGACGTCACGCCTTCTTTACGACGATGACATTGGCATCAGTCTTACTTAGCCTTTCCGATGACACGGCTTCTTTGATGATGTCGACAATACTGCATCTTCTCGACGACATTGCTTTCTTTTGAATCTCTCTCAGTGGTTGGGCTGAGATGGCTTCCTCATCTCAGCGGATACTGTCGATCTGCAGGGAATTTTCTGCGTTCGACGAACTTCATTCTGCGTTCGATGAACTTCATTCTTCGTTCGACGAACTCGTCAAGCCTCAGCGTTTGCTTCTGTCTCGTCTCTGCGTTCGATGAACTTCATTCTTCATTCGATGAACTCGCCAAGTCTCAGTGTTTCCATTGCTCATCATCATGATGACAAGCATACATTGTCGATGACATCTCCTATTCTTCTCGACGACATTCCTTTAACTTCCTGAGATTATGAGCTAGAGAAGTGATCAAATACAAAGCGAAGTTTTCTTGACTTGGTGACTTCTTCAAATCAGGAATCATGTGGGCAAGATTCCCAACACCTCTTCTCTGTGACCAATGTGGTGGATGCTGGCTATCACATTCTGTTCGGTCCAACAGAAGTGAAATTTCTCTGAAATGTTTTAGCTGTGAAAGTTGAGGTCACTCATGTTGGGAGAAGAGTGAAGGACTTGTTTGTTCTTTGAACAAGTTCTTATGTTAATAAGATGAGGGCTAATGACAGCGCTACTATCTGGCACGAAAGACTTGGGCATGTTGGGATGGATAAGTTGAAAGCTATGGAGGGAAGAGGCCTTGTGAAAGGTCTGCCTAGCTTGTCTTCTTTCGGGGATGTTCACGTTTGTGCAGGTTGTCAGTTTGGTAAGGCTCAACGCTTTCCATTTGACAAATCACAAAGTAGATGTAAAAGACCATTGGAGTGTATCCATGGAGATCTGTTTGGACCTACCAACACTGCCAGTCTTGGAGGTAGCGGGTATATGCTGATTTTGGTTGATGACATCACCAAATATACTTGGTTATATTTTCTGAAGGAGAAGTCAGAGGCATTCAACAGGTTTGTGGAGTTCAAGGAGCTGGTGGAAGGTCGGTTAAACCTTCGGGTGAAGAGTTTCAGAACTAACAATGGAGGGGAGTTCACCTCTAAGGAGTTCTTTAACTTCTGCAGGAAGCATGGCATCCAAAGGGAGCTTTCTTGTGCTAACCCTTGATGCGTATTAGGCAAATGCACCGGTCGCTGTCAAGTAATAAAATTGGGAAGAGCTTCCCCGAATATCATCTCTCAAGGAATGCAGGTTCTGGTGAATGAAACGCGTGGTGAATCGATAGTTACATGAGCAAATAAAGTAAAAACAAGGGCTTTGTGATTTGGTTCCTAAGCTAATGCAGAAAAGAGAGATGCGGGTCAAAACTCCGCTTCGCAAGGCGGGATGGATGCAACGGTCGGGATGCCGTTCTTCGGGAGGCACGTGGACGGAAAGTAACTGTGACGGGTGAGGGTCGCACACACCTCTTCTCCAAGCATCACAACTAGCAATTGTTAGGGCTTCACACACAACGAACTCAGAAAATCACAACAAGCAAAATGCTACTCTCACACCACCGCATCATTGCACATGAACATCATAAAAGATCTATGACATTAAGCTAAGCAATAGTTCATTACAACAACACAAAGAAAGTACAAGCATCATGTTTAGAGAGGACCAATAGGAAGATGTCACCGCATCTTGGGTTCTCGGCCAATATGAGAGGTTGTCGGGCTCTCTCCGGGCTCGGCCCTCAGATGGTGTGCGGACGCGATGGAGGCTTTCACCAATGACCTACAACACTTCTATGGCTTCCCACGACGAGGAATGCTTGAACACTTGATGGAGAATGCTTGCTAACGCTCCCGAATGGAAGAATGGTGCTGGAAATCGCCAGAATATGGTCTCCTTGGTGGTGGAGGTGAAGGAGAAGCCTTCAGACCTCAGAAACGGCGGGGAGGACCTGATTTCCTGCTCCCCTAATGAGCTCTCGTTGACTGCGGCGTATCCAGCATTTTATACTAAACAGGCAGAAAAATGATCACGCACGGTCGAACGCACGACTGTGCGTGAATCGTGCGTTATTAAATGATAAAATCTGACTTGGGGGCGACGCTACGCCGCCCGTGCATTTTACTCACGCACGGGCAAATCCTCCTATACGTACAAGTGCACGGGTAAAATCAGAATGACCAAAAACAAGAGGAAACAGGTCGATCGTGCATTTTACTCACGCACGGGCAAATCCGCCGGTGCGTAAAACGCACGACTAAACTCAGATTGTCCGTTTTCTTCCCAGATACAGACGCACGATCGCTGCCATCCGTGCGTCAAGGAAACGCACGACCATGCGATATGCACAGACTAGATTTTGGGGGAAAACAGGACGATCCGGCCACCTGCACATAAGACATACCAGCCGGGAATACACCTCCAGCACCAAATAAACACAGAAAAAGGATTGGGGAGCACCATGTGCTTACCCCCAATAATAAGGAGCGCAAATGCACACCGAAATGGGCCTAAGAGTGCACCTAGCAGGGAATAACAAATATGATCGTAAACATGCCTAAAGTGTGGTGCATCGACTAGAAATACGGCCCAGATGAGTCCATAAATGTGTATATAAATGGGACTCATCACACACGCAGACTTAACCATTTGCCTGTCTCGGGCAAACTACTCCGCTCTCCTATCGGAACAATTGGATGTTAGAGTATGATTGAGTGGTGGAGACTCATGCGAAGTCGCATGCTCACGAGCGTAGAAATACATTAGAATAGAATTTAACTCAAAATTATATTTAACTATTTCTAAAACAGTATTTTGAAATCTAATTTACTTGGATGGTGAATCCTGGTAAATCTTTCGGTCGCGCAAAAGGGAAAATAGCGTGACTAATCTGTAGAGTTTTACTTGAATAAAAGCTCGGGACAAACTCCTAAGAAATCCATCAAAGTCGGTGTCCATAGGCTTGTACATTCGCACTCTCTCTACTACATGAGACGACTCGTATCTAAAATCAATAGGAATTATGGGTTAGGATTGGGCTTAGGTTGAGTTTAGGCTAGATAAGTAGAAGGACGATGGGAATTGCATTCAACATAACTGAGCACTCAAGAGAATTACAATCACCAATACAACAATTTCAAGAAGTACACAACACCCCCTGACTTCAACTGACACTAGGTGTGTGCTAAGCCAATCATACTTTGTCTCTGTCGAGAGAATGAAATTGAAAGTTCGTTTTGAACAATTTTTCTTCTTTTTCTCTTTTTTTTTCTTTTTTCGACAGAATTTCTTTTGTAGGCACACTAAAAACTTCTCCTTCAGCTTTTTCAAAGCTATCATACAACACGGAGATGACACCAAACATGATAAATATATAAATTTCTTTCAGCTCATTTGTTGGTGCGGAAATGGGTTAGGCTGTATGGCTTTGGTGACATTTTGGTGGAGCTAAACAAGGAGGAAAGGTAGGCTCAAGTGGGCTTGCAAAGGTGATTACATTGGTAAGGATTTCAAAAGCACAAACGGATCATGAAATGGCCTATATCACACTTTATAACGAGTACTTCAACGCAATCGTTTCAAGAGTCGCCTAGTGCAAGTTCTAGCCACCGAGAAAGGTTGTCCTTCCTTCCGACCCTAGTAATAAACTACTACTAGTACATCTACACTCGACCCTATGCTACCGTTGGATTCACCGGATTCACCATTAAAGTAAAATAAATTGCAACTACAATAATAGAAATACTTAAATTACAACATTGAATTTATTCTACTCTAATTGAATTTCTAGGCGTGACGGGAGCACTCGACTAGAGCACTACTCGAGTCGACATTTTTCTCTACTCCTCACTCTTACGCTAACAATCCAATTCTTATGAGTGGGGAACCTCGCAATAATACCCAATAAGCACGCGTGATCAAGTGCACGTGTACTAGGTGCAAGTGTACGCAGTGCACACAATACAATTGAAAATTCCTAACTCAGCACATTCTAACATGCTATGCAAAGTGTGTGCACGTGCATAGCTCGATCCCTCCCCCAGACTTGATCAAAACTAAACAAAATAGGGAATTCTGGAATAAGGAGAATAGGGGTAGAGTGGACCTATGCTCATAAATGAGCATGCCAGAAGTGCGGTAATTCCTTCTTTAAGTTTTTCTCCTTCCGCATCCACCACGCGAGATCTTTAACCTGCGATGTTAGCAAAAAGAAAAAAATAGGACTAAAAGACATAGACTAAGCAAACGGAACCGGGTCGTTCCCATGGGTTGTCTCACAAGAAGCCCTTTTGTTTAACGTCCTTAAAGGTGGACCAAATACCTGTATTACAGTTAGATAACAGCAGCTATAAAATTGTTCCATACTTAATAAAAACACAACACAGTAATGTAATATAACAGAGCACAAAATCAGACAGAAGAAACAGCAAAAACAAAACCTGGATACCCCATCACGCATCAGCTGTATGCTGATTTGTGGTGGTTCTCCCCAGCCACGCGAGATGGGAAGGAGGTGAAGGCTTTAGGGCCCAAGGAGGATGTCTCCCCCTTTCCCCTAACCTCCTCCTTCTCGCGCCGGAGGGCAGCAGAGCGTGCTCCACGCAACAATCTTTCTTGCTTCAGCTTCTCCACAGTTGGAGAGCGCCAACATTGATAGTCGTCAGAACTTCCCACCTTGGTGGTCGGTGGCATCACTTCCGTTGCCGCCGTGACAACTGGATCAGCCCAATGGACCTGTTTAAAATGTTTACAGTGGTCATTATGACTCAAAAAACTGTTCATAAGTCGCTTTGCTCCGCCTTCTCTCTCATCATTCAGCGATTGGGTCTCACCACTTTCTCCTGCCTTTATCACCTCTTCATTCACGACCTGAAACTCTTCTTCTTTCTTCTCTCCTTCCATCGATCTTTTTTCTTTCCCTGCTTCTGCGTCACTAGATGATTCATCAGTGATAACAAGGGGAGAGCGGATTACTGCTTCGGAAACAATCTTGGGGTAAGTGGGGGGTGTTACCTTACAAGGTAAGACAACACACCCCTTAGAAAAATCTAAGGTGGCACCACTCTCTTTTAAGAATGGTACTCCCAAGATCGGAATACATTGATTCTGACTTGGTCCCAAAACTTGGAAGTCAGCAACCACGATCGTCCCTTCGATTGTAACTTCCACATTCCTTACTTCTCCCTCTGTCTGAATGACAGTCCCATTAGCAAGCACTAGGGATTTCCGATCATCTGTGTTCATTTCAAGTTTTAATTTAGCAACATCCTGCAGTGCAAGGATGTTGCGAGATGAACCGGAATTACATAGGGCCGCCGTTTCAATATTATTAATGGAGCATGAGATCACCAACTCATTTGGTTCACTCACTCTCGCATCGGAGAGACTCTTCCCTTGGTTAATTGGATTTTTTTTCAGTATTACTAGGAAGGGTCCCTTGCGAACGCTCGGTTAGCACTTGAGCCAATTGGCCCAATTGCGTCTCCAAGTTACGCATGGACGCGGTTTGATTTGCCAAACTAGAGCTGGCGGCTTCCATGAACTTCTCCATTATTTCTTCCAGATTACTTTTCTTTGGGGCTGGGGCGCCTTGATTATAACCCGGATGAGGCGGCCTCGGTTGGCTTCCGGACGCTTGAGCATCGTATTGATGCTGGCCCGGTTGCCATCGTTGGTCTGCAGTATTTTGATTCCAGGAAAAATTCGGGTGATTTCTCACACCCGGATTATAGGCATTGCCATAGGGTGCCCCCTAACTTGTTTTCCTACAAAATTTACCTATTCATTTGAATTAAGCAGCGAGAATTCACCTGATAGCCCGCTACCTGGGCACTCATATGCGTGGTGACCACCGCCTCCGCATTCTTCACATGAAATGTTAGTCGCGGGCGCAGCAGCGAGAGGTAATGAGTCCACCACGAACTGTCCCCGAGCGCTTCTCGGCGCATTTCTCCTAGCAGTCCAGAAGGTGCTGTGTGAGGCAGTGTCCTGCAGAATTCTGAGATCTTCCTCCGGTGTATGGTTCATCAGGGTCCCTCCTTCAGCAGCGTCAATCATTGCCCGGTGGATGGGCTCGATGGCGAAGTAGAAGGTTTCCACGATGTTCCACGGCTGGAGCTCGTGATTTGGACATTTGCGAAGGAGGTCACCAAGACGCTCCCAAGCTTCTGCGAGAGTTTCTTGCTCAACTTGCCAGAAAGTGGCGATCTCCCGCCGAAGGCTCACAATTTTGTCCACCGGGTGGAATTTGGCGAGAAATTTGGAAGCAAGCGGGTCCCAAGTGGCAACAGTTCCTGGAAGGATAGAATGGAGCCAAACCTTGGCTTTGTCACGCAACGAGAAAGGGAACAGTCTCAACTTGACTGTTTCGTCAGTAATTCCTGCATACCGGAAGGTACCGCAAATGTCGGCGAACTCTGCCAAGTGAAGATGTGGGTCTTCACTAGGCATCCCAGAGAACTGAGCGTTGTTGCGGATGATGTTCAGGATGGCCGGTTTGATCTCAAACTGGTTATTCATGATGTTAGGTCCAAATCCTAGATGCACACTCCCAACAGTTGGAGTGGAATAATCTCTCATGGTCCGGGGCCTCGGTCTAACCACCTCCTGCTCATCCCTTAGATGATTTTGCCCCATATGGGGTACTCCAGGATTCACTTCTTCCTGATCATTGGGTACTCTCGGCATACCTCCAAGTTCCATATTATCTCACATAGCCGCTTGCACGGCTGCAGCACGTCTTAGTGCGTGCGCAGTACGTTCAATCTCCAGATCAAAGGGTACTAATTCCCTTCCGGCTTGCCTCTGCATACACAAAAAGAAGACACAAAGAAAAACAAAAAAAACAATAACAACTGCTCCTATAACAAGGATTCACAACACAAAGCGTTACACGCCTGCATTCCCCGGCAACGGCGCCAAAAACTTGATGCGTATTCGGCAAGTGCACCGGTCGCTGTCAAGTAATAAAATTGGGAATAGCT
This sequence comes from Dactylorhiza incarnata, assembly GCA_033032865.1. Taxonomy (NCBI): domain Eukaryota; kingdom Viridiplantae; phylum Streptophyta; class Magnoliopsida; order Asparagales; family Orchidaceae; genus Dactylorhiza; species Dactylorhiza incarnata. Next base: position 85,115 of record JAWHQI010001219.1, read on the forward strand.
TCCCCGAATATCGTCTCTCAAGGAATGCCGGTTCTGGTGAACGAAACGCGTGGTGAATTGATCGTTACACGAGCAAATAAAGTAAAAATAAGGGCTTTGTGATTTGGTTCCTAAGCTAATGCAGAAAAGAGAGATGCAGGTCAAAACTCCGCTTCGCAAGGCAGGATGGATGCAACGGCCGCGATGTCATGCTTCAGGAGGCGCATGGATGGAAAGTAACTGGGATGGTTGTGTAACACCCCAAAAATCGTAGTTTAGCGAGGTAGGCGGAGTGGTAATGCTGCGCTCGGGATTGACTAAAAATTCCACAACAGTTCTCTGCGCACGACCATTGTCCTCTTCGCGCACGACCAGTGATCATGCGCCAGTGATCGTGCGTATCTTGCAAGGAATTGGAGTTCTGTCTTGGCTTATCGCACGACCATTCTCCTCTTCGCGCACGACCAGTGATCGTGCGCCTGTGATTGTGCGCCCTGTTTATTTCTGTTCCGCGAAAACGTGCGGGGATGACGATCCGACCGATCAAATATTTCGGGATTTGATCCAGCGGCTGAGATGTTTCGCTGGGGGGCTTTAGGTCTTGGATGAGGGGTTATTCCCTCATATTTTCAAGTCCTTTCTATCTCTTAGGTTGGAGAAAGGAGAAGGGGGCAAGGAGGAAGAAGAGGGGAGATCCGCCATTGATGGAGCTTCGGAGCTCCGATCGCCGATCCGAGACCGGCAACGCGTAGAGGGTGTCAAGGCGCTTCTTCTCCACCGTGGGTTTGCAAGCTTCTCATGGCTAGGAGGAGATCTCAAAAGGTAACGACATTTCTCCTCCCGGTCTTTAGGATGCGTGCTTGGCATCCCTTTATTTTCTGCATTTTGGCACCGGATCCGTCGAGTGAGAGGGATCCGGGTCGCCTTGGTTCAAAAGGAACCATCGGGTTGATTGAGTCCGTCCCCGACATGATTTGCACTAGAGATCCGCTCCGTTAGCGGATTAGGCATTGTGGGTGAAGCCGGATTTGTGGTCGTTGGTCCGATTCGGTGATGTTGATTTACGCGCATTTTAGGGGTTTTGTTAGAAATCCGATTACGGCGAACTCGTCGTTGTGATGCCCTTGTAGCTTCGTGTGGTAACGAACGTTGGGTTTAGGGCGGAGAAATAATGTGCGGAATATGGGGCTTGTGATGCCTAGTGTTGTGCGAAGGCGCGATTGGTCTATGTGGTCGGCTGGCTATCCCGTGAAGACTGAGATTCACGTGTGGAGAGTGTCCCGGCAAGATTAGTCCCTTCGATTGTTGACTGACGAGAATGTCTGTGCTACGGATGAGTCCGTTGACGGTCGCCAGGCGAGGCCATCGGTGGACGTTGTCCCGAGAGTATGTCCAGGGCCTTTGGACGTTTTGGTCAGCCAGAATTCTTAGTATCGGTCTTGGTGTGTTGTTGGCGGCCCGAGCGTGTGAGCTGTTAGACAAGCCCGATGGCATGGTGAGCCAGGCGAGGTGGGTCTCAGCGAGAGCTCTTGGCCTTGGGTTATGGTGCCCTTGCGGGGAAATGATGAGTACCCTTGTGTTTGTGATGTGATGATGATGTATGCTGATGTGATAGATTCATACGCTTTAGGGTGCCTTGGGTGAAACCCGGGTTTGCATTCATTTTGCATTGATAGGCCCCTTTTTATTATCTGCTCAACATAGAAACGTGGATGCTGTATGTGACACTCATACCTGTTTTTATGCTGTTTTCCGTTTATGTACATTTGCATACGAAGTGCTGACTTGCAGGGTGAAGTAGTTCCCCGGGGTCCGCTAGGACGGCCGGGAGGAGGGATGTTGTTACACCGTTTGTGGTCAGCCATAGCTGACCCTCGTTTACCGCTCTTTGTGATTTGGTTGCAGGGCAAGAATCGCAGGCTGGACCCAGCGCGCCGGCCAAAAAGGCCTAAAGCCTCAAGAAGTGTTTACCTTGTCTTCATGCACTTTTATTGTTATATTTTGTTGTAACCGGCTTGCATGCCGAGGTAGTTTAGGTAAAACTATTATCTGTCCCCTTTTGTTGGGACGTTCTTTTGTGTTGAATGTTTGGTGATTTGGACTGTGGTTTTGTATGGCCATAAGGCCAGTTGGACTCCTATGTAGTATGGACAATCTCTGTGTTTTATGTTTGTTTCCGCTGTGTTGTCTGAGTTTTGAGAATGGGTAGTCAATATCATCTTTTAATACTGAAGCTGTGGCGGTTATATGTCGTGGGGTCCCGGCCGAACCCATGTTATATGATCATTGCAGGGGAGGCGTTACAATTTGGTATCAGAGGGAGGTTGTAGTATTCTTGCGAGGTCTAGTGTTTTTGGATCGCGTAAGAGATTGTCCACATAGGAGTATTGTGCGGGATCTGAGTATCCCTGCGTTCGAGTCTTGCGTTTAGATCCTGATGAGCTTTTATTTTTCCTTGCTTATGAAAGGACGTTGGCGACGATGCGGGGACGTCGAGGAGGCAAGAGGAGCCTTCGGGGAGCAGTGCTACTGCTCCAGGCCTCATGAATGTGGGCATGTCCCCGGCTGATTTCTGTCGCATGCTAGCGGAGGCAATGGTAGCGGCTCAAGCTGGAGCGATGCCACAGGTTCCTACGCCGGTAGTGCAAGTTGCGACTCCTGTTACTCCGGCGGCTACGCCGGATACACCGGAGGTCGAAGTAAGGCAAGCAGAGCCTTTAGCGGAGAGAGCTATTCCGATGGGTGATCGATTCATGAAGTATTTCTTGAGTTTCCACCCTCCGACATTCAAGGGAGTGGGCACTCCAACGGATTCCGAGGATTGGCTTTCGAGGATCCAGGAGCTCTTGAAGGCAGCTGAGACCCCAGCTGAGAGGCAGTCTCACTTTGCGAGCTTCATGTTAGAGGGCGATGCGAAGTTGTGGTGGGTGAACCATAACGGTCGACATTTTGTTGGGCGTGTTCCATCCATGGAGGAGTTCGGAAACGCTTTCCTAAAGCGTTACATTCCGGATTCAACAAGGTTAGCACTGCAGCGGCAATTTCTGCAATTGGTGCAGCGGGAGAAGACAGTGGATGAATATCTGCAAGAGTTCACTCGGTTGGGTCGTTATGCGGGTACGACTATGGCAGATGATGAAGAGAGAGATAACCTCTTTTATCAAGGGTTGAGGGAAAATTTAAGGCAACCACTCATAGCCTTGAAGAATGCCGGATTCAAGGAGTTGGTTGAAGCCGCTCGCACGCTGGAGAGCGACTTGGAGCGAACTCAACGGCGAAAGGGTGTTGCGGCAAGGCAGGGAGAAGGAAAGCCTTCTCAGTCTCAGCCCCAGTGGAAGTCCGAGGGCAGCCGATGGAAGAAGAAGCCCTGTCCTAATAGGCCTGGGGGAGAAGTGGCGCACCTTCGGGAGATTTCCGTTCCAAAGGTCCGGTTACTTGTTACCAGTGTGGCAAGGTGGGTCACATTAGTCGTTTTGTACCGAGGGCGGAGCTAGGCCAGAGCCGAGACAAGAACAATCTGTGCGTTCGGGTCCCAGTGTTGCAGAGAAGGGGAAAGCGGCGGAGTCGAGTGCTTCGCGGTTCCCTCCAGTGCAGCCTAGAGCCTATAATCTTGGGCAACAGGAGGCGATACGTCAACCCGATGTGGTGACAGGTACGAAAGGTTTAAGTTTTGTTTGTTACTATAATGTAGGTTGCGGCCTTTCATGTTGTCTTGCACGTGGTTAGGTTTCGTGCTAGTTTCAGGCTACCCCTCTCGAGTGTTGTTCGACACGGGGGCGTCACACTATTTTCTTGCGGAAAGTTTTATCCGAAAGATTGGTGCTGAGTCCGTAGTGGCAGAAGTGGAGCTGAGTGTGCGTATGCTGAATGGGTCGTTCATGACTACCATGAGGAAGGGACGCATTGTGATGCAAATTGGCGATTGTGATTTCGTGTTGGTAGCAGCGATTCTGCCACTAGCCGAATTCGATGTTATCTTGGGAATGGACTGGCTTGCGGAGCAGCGAGCTAGTATCGACTGCTAGTTGAAGGTGGTAACCCTGAGAGGTGAAGGTAGAGTAGAGGCCAAGTTTGAAGGCCTAAGCGGAGTGTCTTGCTCCCTGATTTCCTCTATGCAAATGAGGCGTGCGGTAAACCAAGGAGGCGAGGCGTTCTTAGCTTTGTTGGAGACTCACTCCACAAAGTTGGCTATTAGAGAAGTTCCGGTGGTGAAAGAATTTGAGGATGTATTCCCCGAGGAGCTTCCGGGAGCACCTCCTCAGCGTGAAATTGATTTCTCGATAGAGTTGGTACCGGGTGCGAGGCCGGTGTCGCGTCCTCCGTTTAGGATGGCACCGAAGGAACTGGCCGAGTTAAAGCTTCAGTTGCAGGAGTTGTTAGAGCAAGGGTACATTAGGCCCAGCTCTTCGCCGTGGAGCGCGCCGGTATTGTTTGTGAAGAAGAAAGACGGAAGTATGCGGTTGTGTATCGATTATCGTGAATTGAATAAATTGACCGTTAAGAAAAAATATCCGATCCCCCGAATCGATGATTTGTTCGACCAGTTAGTGGGGTCGATGGTGTACTCCAAGTTGGATTTGAAATCGGGGTACTACCAGCTGAAGGTTCGAGAAGAGGACGTTGCCAAGATAGCGTTTGGGACTCGTAATGGACACTACGAGTTTTCGGTGATGCCGTTCGGACTAATGAATGCGCCATCTGTGTTCATGGATTTGATGAACAGGGTTTTTCGCCCGTTCTTAGATTCGTTCGTGGTGGTGTTTATTGATGACATTTTGGTGTATTCAAAATCGGAGGCAGAGCATGAGTCTCACTTGAGGCAAGTATTGCAGACTCTAAGGGAGAATCAGCTTTATGCTAAGTTCTCAAAATGCGAGTTTTGGATCGAGAAGGTGGCTTTCTTGGGTCACGTAATTAGTGGAGATGGGGTGGCGGTAGATCCAGCGAAGATTGAAGCCATTAGAGATTGGCCTGTCTTGAGAACCGTGGCGGAAGTCTGGAGTTTCCTTGGACTAGCCGGCTATTACAGAAGGTTGGTGGAGAACTTTTTGCGGATGGCGTTGCCCCTCACCACTCTCACTCGCAAGGACCAGAGGTTCGTATGGACACCGGAGTGTGCCCGTGCATTTGAGAATCTGAAGGAAAGGTTGATGTCCGCTCCAATCCTTAGTCTTCCTAGTGGGACGGAAGGATTTCAGATTTTCAGCGACGCGTCAGGTTGCGGGTTGGGTTGCGTGCTGGTGCAGCAAGGCAAGGTGATCGTTTATGGGTCAAGGCAGTTAAAGGCTCATGAGAAGAACTATCCCGTCCATGATCTGGAGTTGGCGGCGGTAATCTTTGCGCTAAAGTTGTGGCGGTACTACGTTTATGGTGCGAAGGTGGAGATCTTCACAGATCACAAAAGCTTGAGGTATCTTCTAGACCAAAAGGACCTGAATATGTGGCAGCGTAGGTGGGTCGAGTTCCTTGGGGACTACGACGTGGAGATTCAATATACGCTGGGTAAAGCTAACGTGGTGGCGGATGCTTTGAGTAGGAAGTACTTCGGGCAAGGTAATTGGATGGAGGCGCATAACGAGCGTTTGATTCGAGACTTGGAGTCTCTTGACATTTCTTGTGTGGCTAGAGGTGAGTCTAGCGTAGCTCGTTTGAACTGGATTGAAATGCAGTGTGATATAACGGATCGAATCCGAGAGGTGACCAGTGCGGACGAGGAGTGCCAACAGTTGGTGTTGGAGGCTCAGCAAAGCGAAGGCACTGCTTTGGAGATGGTTGGTGGAATTCTGAGGAGAGACGGAAGGATCTGTGTTCCGCGCTTCGGCAAGCTTCGCGAGGAGTTGATGTTTGAAGCTCACTTTACGAAGTACTCCGTTCATCCAGGAAGTACAAAGATGTACGCGGATTTGAAGAAATCTTTTTGGTGGCCTGGGATGAAGCGGGATGTAGCCGAGTACGTGAGCCGATGCCAGACTTGTGCCTTGGTGAAGGCTGAGTGCCAAAGGCCCGGTGGGTTCTTGAAGCCTCTTCCCATCCCAGAATGGAAGTTCGATGACATCTCCATGGATTTTGTACATGGTTTGCCTCGATCGCAGCAGGGTAACGATGCGATTTGGGTGATAGTGGATCGCCTGACGAAGGTGGCCCACTTCATTCTGAATCAGAAGGGAGATGGCGTGGAGAAGCTCGTGGAGCTTTATGTTCGAAACATTGTGCGGTTGCACGGGATTCCGAAGAGCATCGTTAGTGATCGCGATGGGCGATTCACCTCGAAGGACTTGAAATTAGTGCAGAAAAGTCTAGGCACGAAGCTCAAGTTTAGTACCGCGTTCCATCCGCAGACCGATGGTCAGACGGAGCGAACGAACCGTACGTTGGAAGACATGTTGAGGATGTGTGCTCTCGACTTTGGCAAAGGTTGGGAAGACCACCTTTTCATGGTGGAGTTCGCCTATAATAATAGCTTCCAGGCGAGTATCAAGATGGCGCCATACGAAGCTTTGTATGGAAGGAAGTGTCGAACGTCGATGTCTTGGGCAGAGGTGGGAGACACTAAGATTTTGGGAAAGCAAGTGGTGGAAGATGCTTGCGAGATTGTGCGGACGATCCAGGAGCGCATGAAGGTTGTTCAGGATCAACAAGCGAAGTATTTTAATGCGCATCACAGAAATGTGGAGTTCGCAGTGGGCGACATGGTCTACTTGAAGATCAAGCCGTTCAAGGGTGTTTCGCGGGTGCGACGACTAAAGAAGTTGAGTCCGAGATATTTGGGTCCGTTCGAGGTTACGGAGCGTATAGGCGAAGCAGCCTATCGTTTGGCGTTGCCCGCAAAGCTGAGTGGATTACATGACGTTTTCCATGTCTCCGTGCTGAGGAAAGCTTTGGTAGAGCCGAGCGTCGTGGTCGAAGCGGCGGCGGTGCCGGTGATGGAGGTCTTGGGGGCGAGGGTTCGCCCGGTGTGCGTGGAGGATTCAGAAGTCCGGCAATTGCGTAACAAGCAAGTCAAACTTGTAAAGGTGCGATGGGACAACTGCGGGCGAGACGAATTCTCTTGGGAGCGTGAGCAAGCGATGCGGGAGGATTTCCCAGAACTTTTCGCTCCAGGTATGCGTTATGAATTTCCTGTTTAAATTCTGAAATTTTGAGGACGAAATTCTTTTAAGGGGGGTGGAGTTGTAACACCCCAAAAATCGTAGTTCAGCGAGGTAGGCGGAGTGGTAATGCTGCGCTTGGGATAGACTAAAAATTCCACAACAGTTCTCTGCGCACGACCATTGTCCTCTTCGCGCACGACCAGTGATCGTGCGCCAGTGATCGTGCGTATCTCGCAAGGAATCGGAGTTCTGCCTCGGCTTATCGCACGACCATTCTCCTCTTCGCGCACGACCAGTGATCGTGCGCATGTGATCGTGCGCCCTGTTTATTTCTGTTCCGCGAAAACGTGCGGGGATGACGATCCGACCGATCAAATATTTCGGAATTTGATCCAGCGGCTGAGATGTTTCGCTGGGGGGCTTTAGGGCTTGGATGAGGGGTTATTCCCTCATATTTTCAAGTCCTTTCTCTCTCTTAGGTTGGAGAAAGGAGAAGGGGGCAAGGAGGAAGAAGAGGGGGAGATCTGCCATTGTTGGAACTTCGGAGCTCCGATCGCCGATCCGAGACCGGCAACGCGTAGAGGGCGTCAAGGCGCTTCTTCTCCACCGTGGGTTTGCAAGCTTCTCATGGCTAGGAGGAGATCTCAAAAGGCAACGACATTTCTCCTCCCGGTCTTTAGGATGCGTGCTTGGCATCCCTTTATTTTCTGCATTTGGCACCGGATCCGTCGAGTGAGAGGGATCCGGGTCGCCTTGGTTCAAAAGGAACCATCGGGTTGATTGAGTCCGTCCCCGACATGATTTGCACTAGAGATCCGCTCCGTTAGCGGATTAGGCATTGTGGGTGAAGCCGGATTTGTGGCCATTGGTCTGATTCGGTGATGTTGATTTACGCGCATTTTAGGGGTTTTGTTAGAAATCCGATTACGGCGAACTCGTCGTTGTGATGCCCTTGTAGCTTCGTGTGGTAACGAACGTTGGGTTTAGGGCGGAGAAATAATGTGCGGAATATGGGGCTTGTGATGCCTAGTGTTGTGCGAAGGCGCGATTGGTCTTTGTGGTCGGCTGGCTATCCCGTGAAGACTGAGATTCACGTGTGGAGAGTGTCCCGGCAAGATTAGTCCCTTCGATTATTGACTGGCGAGAATGTCTGTGCTACGGATGAGTCCGTTGACGGTCGCCAGGCGAGGCAATCGGTGGACATTGTCCCGAGAGTAAGTCCAGGGCCTTGGGACGTTTTGGTTAGCCAGAATTCTTAGTATCGGTCTTGGTGTATTGTTGGCGGCCCGAGCGTGTGAGCTGTTAGACAAGCCCGATGGCATGGTGAGCCAGGCGAGGTGGGTCTCAGCGAGAGCTCTTGGCCTTGGGTTATGGTGCCCTTGCGGGGAAATGATGAGTACCCTTGTGTTTGTGATGTGATGATGATGTATGCTGATGTGATAGATTCATACGCTTTAGGGTGCCTTGGGTGAAACCCGGGTTTGCATTCATTTTGCATTGATAGGCCCCTTTTTATTATCTGCTCAACATAGAAACGTGGATGCTGTATGTGACACTCATACCTGTTTTTATGCTGTTTTCCGTTTATGTACATTTGCATACGAAGTGCTGACTTGCAGGGTGAAGTAGTTCCCCGGGGTCCGCTAGGACGGCCGGGAGGAGGGATGTTGTTACACCGTTTGTGGTCAGCCATAGCTGACCATCGTTTACCGCTCTTTGTGATTTGGTTGCAGGGCAAGAATCGCAGGCTGGACCCAGCGCGCCGGGCAAAATGGCCTAAAGCCTCATGAAGTGTTTACCTTGTCTTCATGCACTTTTATTGTTACATTTTGTTGTAACCGGCTCGCATGCCGAGGTAGTTTAGGTAAAACTATTATCTGTCCCCTTTTGTTGGGACGTTCTTTTGTGTTGAATGTTTGGTGATTTGGACTGTGGTTTTGTATGGCCTTAAGGCCAGTTGGACTCCTATGTAGTATGGACAATCTCTGTGTTTTATGTTTGTTTCCGCTGTGTTGTCTGAGTTTTGAGAATGGGTAGTCAATATCATCTTTTAATACTGAAGCTGTGGCGGTTATATGCCGTGGGGTCCCGGCCGAACCCATGTTATATGATCATTGCAGGGGAGGCGTTACAGGTTGAGGGTCGCACACACCTCTTCTCCAAGCATCACCACTAGTAATTGCTAGGGCTTCACACACAACGAACTCAGAAAATCACAACAAGGAAAATGCTACTCTCACACCACCGCATCATTGCACATGAACATCATAAAAGATCTATGACATTAAGCTAAGCAATTGTTCATTACAACAACACAAAGAAAGTACAAGCATCAAGTTAGAGAGGACCAATAGGAAGATGTCACCGCATCTTGGGTTCTCGGCCGGAATGAGAGGTTGTCGGGCTCTCTTCGGGCTCGGCCCTCAGATGGTGTGCGGACTCGATGGAGGTTGTCACCGCTCCAACGACCTACTACACTTCTATGACTTCCCACGACGAGGAATGCTTGAACACTTGAGGGAGAATGCTTGCTAATGCTCCTGAATGGAAGAATGGTGGTGGAAATCGCCGGAATATGGTCTCCTTGGTGGTGGGGGTGAAGGAGAAGCCTTCAGACCTCAGAAATGGTGGGGAGGACCTGATTTCCCGCTCCCTTTACGAGCTCTCGTTGACTGCGGCGTATCCTGCATTTTATACTAAACAGGCAGAAAAATGGTCACGCACGGTCGAGCGCATGACCGTGCGTGAACTGTGCATTATTAAATGATAAAATCTAACTTGGGGGAGACGCTGCGCCGCCTGTGCATTTTACTCACGCACGGGCAAATCCGCATGTGCGTACAAACGCACGGGTAAATTTAGAATGACCTAAAACAAGAGGAAACCGGTCGATCGTGCGTTTTACTCACGCACGAGCAAATCTGCCAGTGCGTAAAACGCATGACTAAACTCAGATTGTTCATTTTCTGCCCAGATACAGACGCACGATCGCTACCGTCCGTGCATCAAGGAAACACACGACCGTGTGATATGCACAGACTAGATTTTGTGGGAAAACGGGACGATCCGGCCACCTGCACATAAGACATACCAGCTGGGAATACACCTCCAGCACCAAATAAACACAGAAAAAGGATTGGGGAGCACCATGTGCTTACCCCCAATAACAAGGAGCGCAAATGCACACCGAAATGGGCCTAAGAGTGCACCTAGCAGGGAATAACAAATATGATCGTAAACATGCCTAAAGTGTGGTGCATCGACTAGAAATACGTCCCGGATGAGTCCATAAATGTGTATATAAATGAGACTCATCAACCCTCCACAACAGAATGGAGTTGCAGAGCAGAAGATCCGTCGCCTGACGGAGACCTATAAATGTTGGCTTCATGCAAAGAGTATCCAGAAGTCCTTCTGGGAAGAGGGAATGTCTTGTGCGGCCTATGTTATCAACTGGATGCCTCCAAGTCCCATCAACATGAAGACCCCTCATGAGTTGATGTTTGAGGAGAATCCAAGCGTGGAACACTTTTGAGTGTTTGGTTCTACCTGCTATGTGCATGTTCCGGATGCCCTTCCAACGAAGCTAGATGCTAAGTCAAGGAAACTAGGTCTTCGTCGATTACGGTGACTATAAGAAAGGGTGGAGATGCATGGATCCCGAGACGCAGTGATATGTGTTCTCTAGGGATATGGTATTTGACGAGCTGACGTCATACCAAGGTAGCTCTTATGCTGAGTTACAAGGAAGTAGAGTAGATGGTGGACCAGAGGAAGCAACAAAGGAAGTTCTGGTGGAGTTACCTATTTCTCCAGGTGCTCCTGGTATTTCTAGCTCTGGGTCAAGTGCTTCAGGTTCTGGAAGCAGGGGGAGCGACGCTCCATGTTTACCTGAAAGGAGAGCTAGTTCGGAAGCTGCAGTGGAAGAGGTGGTTCAGAGTCAAGCTCTGAGAAGGTCCAAGAGGACCATTATTCCACCTGATCGGTATACGGGCGGGAACTTGGTGAGCTTTGTCTCATGTTTTTTCGCAGGTCCCCTGGATGAGAGAGAGCCATCTTGTTATGAAAATTCCATTGGAGTCAAGGTGTGGAGAAGGAGCCATGGATGAAGGGATGGCTGCCCTCAGGAAGAATAAGACTTGGGACTTGGTTCCTAAGGTTGAGGGAGTTACTCCGGTGACTTGCAAATGGGTTTTCAAACTGAAGAAGAAGGATGACGAAAGTATTGAGCGGCTACAAGGCTCGCCTTCTGGCTCGAGGTTTCTCTCAGAAGTATGGGGAGGATTATGAAGAAACGTTTAGCCCCGTTTCCAAGATGACTTCGGGGCTGGGTGGTGATCGCATTAGCAGCTTGCAAGGGTGGAATATTTGGCAACTCGGCGTAAAGAACGCTTTCTTATATGGCGAGATTGACAAGGATATCTTCATGGACCAGCCACCTAGTTATGTTCCGAAGAGCACCCAAGATATGTTTGTAATCTTAAGAAGGCTCTTGTACGGCTTGAAGTAAGCGCCTCGGGCGTGGTACGGAAAGATCACAGAATACCTCCAGTTTTGCAGATATTTTGCTTCTGATTCAGATTCAAGCTTATTCGTAAAGAAGACGGGGGAGCTTCAAGTCTTGGTGTTACTGTATGTTGACGATATGATCGTCACGGGGAATTCTGAAGTGGAGGTTGCTAGGCTTTGTGCTGAGCTAGCTATCATCAGATTCGAGATGAAGGATTTGGGTGAGCTCCACCATTTCCTTGGGCTCGAAGTGGAGAGGAAAGAGAGGGGTATGCTCGTTTCCCCAAACAGGTTATGCGGATCGAATCGTGAAGAGGTTTGGCATGGAAGGGGGGAAGAGCAGCTCTACTCCACTGGAGGTTGGAGTTCATCTTCAACGAGATGAAGGGAAGGTTCTTACCGATCCTTTGATGTTCCGGGCTTTGGTCGGAAGCATGATATATTTGACGATCACGAGGCCATATATTGCTTATGCAGTTGGCAGGGTGAGTCGGTTTTATGACAGAGCCTCGGAAGCCTAATATTGTGGCGGCTAGGAGTAGATTGAAATATGTCAAATCCACCTTGGATTTGGGTTTCTTCTATGGGAGAGATTCCGGCTTTTGCTTATATAGGTACATGGATGCTGATTATGGAGGAGATTCGGATGATCGGAGATCGACGTCTGGATATGTCTTTATTACAGGCTCTACAGTTATATCATGGTGCAGCAAGAAGCAGGATTCTGTGTCTGTCTCTACCCCGAAGCAGAGTACAAAGCTTCGGCTTTGGTGGCTCAAGAACCCATCTGGCTTAGGAGGCATGTGGAGGACATTCATAGGGAGGTATGAGGTCCTACTCTGGCTACATGGTGACAATGAGAGTGCTCTCAAACTGGTGAACAATCCAGTTTGTCACGCGCGTACGAAGCACATAGAGTTTCATCATCAATTCATTCGTGAGAAGGTGTTGGAGGGATCTCTAACTATGGAGCATGTGTAGAGCAAAGGAGAATGTTTGCTGACATATTTACTAAGCCGCTGTCGATGGGAACCATTTGGTCAGTTGCGGAGTTTGCTTGGCAGACTTGCACTTCCCACTTCAAGGAGGAGTGTTAAATTTTTGAAGTGGAAGTGGAAGGGTGCAAGGCGGTCCTGGAGGTTGGAGACTACAGAGACCGCGCGGGTCCCGCGCCAGTGCTCTTGCCGGTTCTGTCTCAGTTGTTCTGAGCGGTCTGATTTGGGAGACCGCCTCTTTTGTTTGGGCGGTTTGCGGGAGTTGATCTGGCGACTTGTTCAAGTCGATCAGATGTTCAAGTAGGTCTGCCTTCTTGCAGTGACTGGGCGGTCTGATGACTGTTCTAGGCGGTCCTGGTTTATTGAAGAAGTTCTTTGCCTTTGCAAATAAAGACTGGGCGGTCTGTTTTAGGGAGACCGCAGTAACCGGGCGGTTTGTACATAAGACCGTATGGTTAATAAGGAAGTTGTTCAGCGGTGCGGAGCTCGGGGCGGTTTATTTTGTTAGACTGCTTGTGATCTGATGGGAGTGTTATTGTATCCTGGTTTGTGCAGTGATGACATCCGTCTGTTCGCCTATAAATAGGGATGTAGAGCCCGTCATTTAATAACGAGAACTATAAGAACCAAAGTTGGTTTGATTGTGCCGGTCTCACTTTGAGGTCGCGCAGACTGAGATTTTGACTAACCGGTTTGTTTGGTTAGTAGGTTAGTGGCTAGCAGCTCGCGGTCAGCTTGTCTTCCTTCTTCCAATTTTGAATAAACCAGTCCGGGCGGATTGTGTTTAGGTATTCGCGAACTGTGCAGCAGACTCAGTTGATCAGGCAGTCTTAAGTGGCCAGGCGATCTTGAGTTGCGGTCTGCGCAGGTAGTAGTTTCTCTGTTCAGTGTTCGCGGGTTCTTCTTTGATCAAAACTGTGCGGTCTGGGCGATCAAGAACTGCGAACTGTTTGTTTTCAGCAGTGGAATAAAGCAGCATGTCGACGGTTTATGGTTGCGGTCCTGGCAGGTGCGGCTTGTCCTCTGTTCGCGCGGTCCTCAGGGGCTACCATCTGGCATGTCTGTTCGCGCGGTCTGGCGATCTCAATTTGTTAGGTCGCAACAGCTTGTATTTGTGTTTTGCTTCTCTCCTCCGTTATTCTTATGAATCATGTCTCGCCATGTATACCTCGAAATTTTGAAGAGATAGTTAATATCATAGCACTATTCGTTCTTCCCATTGTCATTGTTGTGCTACACTTGTGAAAAGTTTGTGAAGTGTTTTCCGCATTTTACTTCACCTCCGGACCTCAAGTTTTTTCAACAAGGAGAAGAACCTTTTCCAATATCTTGGAGTTGGCTCCGATGCCATCAGTTTAGTGCTTGTCAGGGAAGAGAAGAGGAGGCAGTTTCCAGTCTATTATGTAAGCAAGATTCTGAAAGATGCGGAAACTTGATATCCGATTCTTGAGAAGCTGTCCTTGATGCTCGTAACTTTGGCATGAAGGCTAAGACCTTATTTCCAAGCCCGCTCAATCCAAGTTTTCACTGATCTCCCAAAAAAGAATGTTTGGAGAAGCCAGAACACTCCGGAAGATTGGCAAAAATGGGCAATAGAGCTCAGGGAATTTTATCTCTCTAACATTTCTAGAATAGTAATCAAAGCTCAGGTGCTAGCGAATTTCATTGTCGATGCAAATAAAGCTAGCTCAGAAAAGGAGGTTGCAACGCCCCTCACCTAGAAGATTTTCGTTGATGTAGCTTCGGAAGAGAAATTCTTCCGGGGCAGGAGTTATTCTAAATAACCCAAATGGGGTTAGGTTAAATCAAGTGGTGAAGTTCTATTTTCCAACAACAAATAACCAAGTCAGAATATGAAGCTTTACTCGTTCGGCCTCAGATTTGCAAGAGAGCTGGGAATTGAAGATGTTCAAGTCAAAACTGATTCTCTTGTAATAACATCTCAGGTAAATGGAACATTTAAAATAAGGAGATCATACTTTGAAACAATATCAAGCTCTGGTAAAAATTGAGATAGGAAAGTTCAAGACCTTCACCATTCAGTATACCCTCATTCTTCTATTGTTTTGTAACCAAAGTTTTGTTATAATAAATATATTAAATTTTAAAACATGAGCGCAGCTTTTTAGGCCCTAGAGTGTATTTTTTCGCATGAGTATGTGTTTTTCACTTGTGGGTGCGTTTTTTATCTGGTGGCGTGTTTTTGGCACTAGCATGCATTTTTGCACGGGCGCATTGTCTCCCAGGCGCGCATTTTTACCCGGGATCATGTTTTCACCCGAGAACGCATTTTCGAATCAACACTCATTCTCTCTCGAGTTTATTTTTGTCAGGGCGCGTGTTTTTGACTGCGCACACTTTTTTGGCTCAGGAGCACAATTTTGTTTGCGCACAAGTTATTCGCTCATGATCAGCATTTTCCTCAAAAACACATTTTTTCGGGCACGCTTTTTTCGTCCTGATGCTTTTTCTCACTCTGGAACGTTTTAGCCTAGCTTGTTACGCATTTTTTCGTGGGCGTGCATTTTTCAACTGGTTGTTAGTACTGTTAGCCCAAGCATGCATTTTTCTTGCGGGCGCGTGAGAGATGACTATTAATGAATTAAATATCGTAACATGAAAAATACCTAATGTACCTTTTAAATTTTTGTATAAATAGAAATATATTATACTAAAAAATAATTTTATTTATTTATTATCACCACTTATAAGAGACGTCTACGATGACGTTTTTTTGTAGCGTTTAAAAAAATAAGACTAAATATTTTAAATTTTGGGTATTTTCTCACGCAGGGGTTTGTGATCTGCATGAGCGTCGTCGCATTGATATACTATCGAGGCGGGGTAATTAATGTCGTGTGGGGCCCATGCGCTTTTCCTATGCACAGTTAGTTGATCGATCGATCATATGAGAGAAGGAGAGTATAGTTTTGGCAGAGGTACCGTCGCTGCCTGTGTACTGTCACAGCGGAGAGTATCGAGCACGGGCGTACCTCTATAATTTTTATATATATATATATATATATATATATATTATTATATATATAATATTAACCGGTTACATATATATAAATTATAATTATAATTTAATTATATATAAACATGTATAAAAGTATATATAAAAGTTTATAAAATGTTTTTATTAAAATTTCATATAGAGTTTTTATATAAAACTTTAGGAGCAGCTCCGCACGGGCTTCGCCGTGCTTGCTGGCTCTTAGCGGGCTGCTGCCACATTCGAGCAGGCTGCGCCACATTTTACAGTACCCGGCTGGCGACGGCGGGCTTTGCCCGCCCCCGGTGTAACATCCCCCAAACAACTAGACCCATAGAGTGGTTTTGTCATAACTAGGTCATGACAAAACCCTAGGAAGCTTGAAGAGACCACTTGGCCTTAGCCAAGAAGAAGGAAACCACAGTGGTCTGCAAATAGCAATTTCCAGTTAACAAGCATAGGGTTGGACTTAAGGACCTCACCTGACCCTTTGACCCGACCATAGCATACCTAAAACCCTTTAGGGGTCCCCTTAGAGCACCAAGGACCCATTGGGTCGACCAAAGAGGCCAAATTGACCAAAGTCAACCCTAACCCCAAATTGGTCAAAGTAGCCTAATTAGGTTCAATTGACCTCCACTTTGCCAAATTGACCCTACCTATACCTTCCTAACCCTTAGGGGAGGCCAATGGGTCACTAACCACCCATTGAGGCCAACCCAAATGGTCAATTGACCAAAGTCACCTCCAACACATAAATTAGGTCAAAATGACCTATTTTGACCTAATCAAGCCATCCACTTGGGCTAGACTTAATTGAGGTGGTTCCACCACCTAATGGCGTTGGGAATTACTGAAATTGCCATTCA
>JAWHQI010001220.1:0-101182 GCA_033032865.1 Dactylorhiza incarnata
GGAAGTGGCAGCCACAACAAGTTCTCCTCCCGAAAGCACTGTCGTCACGTTTGGTCAGGATGACCTTCCCCCTAATGCTAATCCTTTCGATGATGCGGTGGTCATCAAGGCCGTCATCGAAAACTACACAGTCCACAAGATTCTGGTTGATACTGGCAGCTCCGTCAACCTCCTTTTCCGTCCAACTTTCGAGGCCCTGAAGACTGGAAAGCAGCTGCTTTCCACCGATGGGCCCCTCTATGGCTTTTCTGGGGAGAAGAAGGAAGTAGAGGGTTCAGTGAAACTCCTGGTCTCTCTTGGAGGGGTGATAAAGTTGGTCAATTTTGTGGTGGTGGACGCCCCGAGCAACTACTGTGCTATCTTCGGGAGGCCGATTCTCAACGCATACAGAGCGGTAGTATCTACTTTCACCTCGCTCTCAAGTTCGCCGCAGAAGGGAAACAATATCGGGTCAGGAGCAACCCAAAGGTGGCTTGGAATGCTACGTCCGAACTGTCAACGTGATCACTGACGTTCCCACTTCCCGAGGCCGAGGCTGAGGTTTTGATGATTGCTGAATCTTCAGGGCCTGCAGAGGAAGAGAAGATCGAGAAGGGGCTCACTTGGAACCTGCCCAAGCGACCCAAGAAGTTCCTGTTGCTGAGGAGACAGAAAAAGAAACTAGTCATCAACGCTGAATTACAAGAGGAGGAGAAAGCGGAGCTAATCTCCTGCCTGCTGAAGAATCTGGATGTCTTCGCTTGGTCAGCGGAGGACATGTCAGGGGTGGATCCGGACGTGGCTTGCCATCATCTCAATGTGTCCTCCTGAGTTCAAGCCCGTCCAGCAGAAGAAAAGAGAAGTGGCGACCAAGCTGGCGTTGCCCATCAGAGAGGAGGTTTCCAAACTCCTAAAAGCTGGTTTTATTTCTGAGATTCAATATCCCACGTGGATGTCGAACGTTGTAATGGTCAAAAAATCTGGTGGGAAGTGGCGCATGTGCGTAGACTTCACCAAACTCAATAAAGCGTGCCCTAAAGATTGTTACCCTTTGCCTCGGATAGATGTTTTAGTTGATTCCGCGGTTGGGTATGGTTTTATGAGTTTCCTCGATGCCTTCTCTGGGTATCATCAAATCAAAATGCATAAACCTGATATCCCGCATACCTCATTCATCACGAACGATGGGTGTTACTGTTATCTCGTAATGCCTTTCGGACTCAAAAATGCGGGCGCAACATACCAACGAATGATGGATACCGTTTTTAAAAATCAAAAGGGCAGGAACCTCGAAGTCTACGTTGATGATCTTCTTCTAAAAAGCAAAACATTCTCGCTACACTTGGAAGACCTCGTAGAGACGTTCGCTACTCTACGGAGGTTCAAGTTAAAACTAAACCCATTAAAATGTGTATTCGGAGCAAGCAAAGGAAAATTTCTCGGGCATCTTTTAACTCCTGAAGGCCTTGCGCCAAACCCGGATAAAGTGAAAGCTATCCTTGATATGACCCCTCCTCAAAATACTAAAGAAGTTCAACAACTTGGGGGAAGACTGGCAGGATTGAGCAGGTTTATCTCTAAATCTGGAGATAAAAGTGCCCCATTCTTCAAAATACTACGAGGGGGATCGAAATTCGAATGGAGCAAAGAATGTGACAGGGCTTTCGAGCAGTTAAAAGAGCAATTAACTTCAACTCCGTTACTTCAAAGTCCCCGTGAGGGGGGAGAATCTTTTCTTATATCTGGGAGTCGACCAGATGCAGTAAGTTCTGTCCTCGTTCGGGAGGAAAAGAGGAAGCAGTTTCCAATATATTACGTTAGCCACATCCTTAAAGATGCAGAAACCAGATATTCGATCCTGGAGAAGCTGGCCTTGGCTTTGGTCATGTCATCACGAAGGCTCCGCCCCTATTTTCAGGCTCATTCCATTCAGGTAGTCTCGGACCATCCACTAAAGAGCATCTTGGAAAAGCCGGATCATTCAGGAAGGTTGGCTAAATGGGCAATTGAGCTAAGCGAGTTCGAAATATCATATGTTCCCAGAACGGCAATAAAGGCACAAGTATTGGCAGATTTCTTGGTGGACACGACAGAGTCTAATCCAGAACAGAGAGTACAAACTCCCTTGGCTTGGATCATTTATGTGGATGGGGCTTCTGGCAGAAACTCCGTGGGAGCCGGGGTGGTTCTGATCAGTCCAAATGGCGTCAGGCTGGAGCAGGCCATCAAATTCTTCTTTTCAGTTACAAATAACCAGGCCGAATACGAAGCATTTTTGGCTGGCTTGAGACTCGCGAAGGAGCTTGGGATAGAACATGTTCATGTGAAAACTGATTCTCTTGTGATGGCCTCGCAGGTTCTAGGGAATTATGAAACAAGAGAACCAATGTTGAGAAAATATCTGTTCCTAGCGAAGAAAAGAAATTGGGAGATTCAAATCCTTCATCATCGAACACATTCCGAGAACACAGAATGAAGAGGCAGACGAATTATCAAAGTTTGGTCTTCCATCCGGAGGGGTGACCTCAGAACTTTTTCATCCGGCAACAGATGGGACGGAAGAAGAGGAGCTCATGCAGATCGATCAAAATCCTTCCTGGAAAGATCCTTATGAACTATTTCTGTCAAAAGGGGAGTTTCATTCGTCAATCAAGGACAGAAATAGATTCAGAAGAAAGGCAGCGTATTACTACTTGATGGCAGGAGTCTTGTATAGGAAAACTCTGATTTCTCCCTCAGCACGGTGCGTTTCAGAAGAGGAGGTCCCGGCCATACTTCAGGAAATTCATTCGGGAGAGTGCGGTAGTCATTCAGGAGCGAAGACTTTGGAGAAAAGGATCTTGCGGCAGGGATATTTTTGGCCGACCATGAGGAAAGATGCTGAAGCATTTGCCAGGCGATGTGTCCAGTGTCAGAAGTTCGCTCCTCTTCAGCATTTGCCTGCTCAGTCACTCAGGTCGATAACCGCGCCGTGGCCTTTTGCAGTATGGGGGATGGATCTTATGGGGCCTTTTCCAATGGCCAGTGGTCAGCGACGCTTTATCATGGTAATGATCGACTATTTCAGTAAGTGGATCGAGGCCAAAGCATTAGCAAAAACTACTACCAAATTGTCAGAAACTTCATCTGGGGGGGAAATAGTTTGCCGGCATGGAATACCGCTGGCAATCGTCACCGATAATGGTCCACAGTTCAATAATCCAGAGATGAAAAATTTTTGTGATCAGGTCGGGATTGATCTTCGGTTTGCCTCGGTACATCATCCGAGAACAAATGGGCAAGTAGAAGCAGCAAACAGGCAAATCCGACAACTCTTGATGAAAAGAGTCCTAAATCAAAAAGGAAACTGGGCGGATCAGCTTCCTTCCATTCTTTGGACTCTTCGTACTACCCCGTCCTCAGCCACAGGGGAGACACCATTCAAGTTGTCTCATGGCTCGGAGGCCGTCGTTCCTGTAGAATTTGAGGTGGTCACTCCAAGAGTTATGTTCGGAAAAGAAGGAGGAGAAGTATGGGTAGAATGCAATGACGAGGCTCTCAGGTGTAGTTTGGACCTAATCGAAGAACTTCAGGATGAGGCTACAATCAGGCAAGAAGAGGTCAAAAGAAGGATGGCAAAGTACTTTGACAAAAATGTCAGGGTAAAACATTTTGCGGTCGGCGACCTTGTGTTAAAGAAAGTTGATGCAGCGGCCCGAACGGGTAGCGTCGGGAAGCTAGATCCGAATTGGGCTGGACCTTTCATCATCAAGGAGGTACTAAAAAGTGGAGCTTATCACCTCCAAACAAGTGACGGAGAAGACATCCCGCGCACCTGGAGTGGCGACGACCTCAAACGGTTCTATCCTTGAAATGTCCTTTTTATTCCTGCAGTTTTTTGATATTTTAATAAAAAAGCACCATACTGACACTTCTCCATGTCTGATATTTTCCTCTTTGTACTCTCTCATATCTATCAAACTCACTGAACCGCGGAGACATCGCCAAGTTCTGCTTGAACTCCCTCGGATTGTAGTCATTAGCGTAAAACCATAAAGATCGTGTGTAGTGGGGAGTTTTCGCACACATGTAGTGGTGGCTTGCCAATTCCCGAGCGGTGGTCTTCAGAACCTTGGATCCCGGCGGATATCCGACACACCCCTGCATCAAGGGAGGTCTAGGTGAATGTTGGCTCTATCATGCCCCGAGGGGATATAATTACAGCTGTGATGATCCTGCTAAGGAAAGCAATGTCGGTATAGCCCCCGCGGCATAACCACACCTGCCCAACTGATCATCTTAGTCTGTGACTATCGAATACTCCAAGGTACTCTCGAGCGATGCCTAGGCGGGACCCACAACTAAGTTGATCTCTCTGAGGAAAGCAATGTCGGTATAGCCCCCCGCGGCATAACCACACCTGCCCAATTGATCAACTCGGCTTGTAACCCTAGGCAAGAGAGCAGCCGAGTCGCTTACAGCCCTTATGACCACTTGAGGAAAGCAATGTTCGCCGCCTAGGCCCACCTGCCCACTTGGTCGTCTAGGTCTGTACTTTCTTCTCTTTATTTATACAGCTTTTATGACCGCTTGAGGAAAGCAATGTTCGCCGCCTAGGCCCACCTGCCCACTTGGTCATCTGAGTCTGTAGTCATCTTTATAACATTATAAGAGATTATCTCATTCCATATGGTCATTATAGACCGTTTGGAGAAGAAAGCAGGATTCCTATACATATAGCACAAACCGGACGACTTGATGATCAAACCGTGCGGTTTGAAATAAGCAGATACCAAGCCTTCCAGGCGGTCTGGTAATTAAACCAGGCGGTCTCAAAATTAGCAGGTTCCAAGGTTGTCATGCGGCTCAATCTTTCAAACCGGGCGGCTTGAAATAAAACTGGGTATCATTAAGGTATCAAGCTGAATATCAGGGGAGCAAGCATAATCATGATCGGCCGATCTTATCATCCGGATTATGAATTTTATCATCCTTATGGGTTTCCATTCAACCCGATCGGATAATCACAGGATCTTTTAAATCAGGCAGTTATAATTTTCACTACAAGTATTATGCCTGCTCATCATACGAATTTAATGCACAGTTCGTGCGGCTTGTTGTTCAAGACGGTTATAATTTTCACTACAAGTATTATGCCTGCTCATCATACGAATTTAATGCACAAGTTCGTGCGGCTTGTTGTTCAAGACGGTTATAATTTTCACTACAAGTATTATGCCTGCTAATCGTACAAATTTAATATGCAGTTTGCGGATTAAGTACTAACCGAACGATCTATCGATTGGTCTTCTTGAGATCGGATATTCTCTTTATAGTCGCGCGACTCGGTTATTTCAAAATACTGGATCGGTTATCTGATTGCATTCGCGAAGACTTGCCCTCTATCCCGGAAAGCAAGTATGCCGGGTCTATTAGCAACCACGCGGCTTGATTACGCCCGGTTTCCGGAGTGTACAAATTCGAAATAAGTCGGCTCTTCTTCAGAACGAATCAAATAAATTCGACGCGGATTAACAGGAGCGGGCTGTGCCAGTATTTTTCAGATACTTTAACGGAGTCTCGGGGAGATCGCTATCCAAACCGGATAGATTAAACACTAAGGCGCACGGCTTGGTAAGGTTCAATACAGAGAAATCACAAGCAAATACAAATAAGTCGCAGAAGGTAGACGGACAGATAAGTAAAAACTTTTCATTTCAATAAACCACTGTTTACATTGTATTTTAAGCCGTCCGGCTAACAACATCAAGCCGGCGGCTATTCAAAATAAAAAACAAAATACATCTATTGATCGTGCGACTTGAGTTTCTTAGATGCAGGAGCACTTGAATGTTCGCTGCCGTCGACCGAAACATCGGGAGAATAGCCTTCGCTGCCCGACGAGGATGAGCTGCTCAACTCGCCCGACTTGCGACCAGCATCTTCTTCAGAATCGCTGGGTTCGGACTCTGAGCTACCTTCACCGCTCTTGGCCGCTTCGGGTTCTTCGGCCTCGACGTCCTCATCTTCACTCTCTTCCGAGCTGGATCCATCAACCTTGTTCTTCCCCTTGGCCTTCCGCCTGATCTTTTCCAGCTTCTTCTGCAAGGTCGGATAAGCATCCGAAAAGGTGAAATGCTCAAAACCGGGGCGCGAACCCTTTGAGCTCCCGCAAGCGGTTAAAAGCATTTTCAATTCCCTCGGCGACATGAGGGAAGAGTTCTTGCTGATAAACCGGGTCGGTCTCATCATATTTAGCCTGCAAAGGAAGAGAGTAAGGTAAGACCGGGCGGTTTGAGAACATCGGTATTAAAGCTGGTCAGGTGATAACTTACCAACTCGGCTTCCTTTAACCGCTCATTCTCCTTTCTTAATTCGGCGATTTCCTTCTCTTAGAGGCTGTTATCTCTGATCAACCTTTTCAGGGTCATCCCCATAAAGGCGTTTGTGGTAAAACTCTCGGCAGCTACCCGCGCGGCCTCCCTGGCGAGCTCCTCCACAGGAACTTTCCTTAGCCTCCTGAAGTTCCGCCGGCCGAACATGCCAATGCTGGCGGCCTCAGCATGCCGACCCGACTTCTCGCTCGCCCAGTGGGGAAGCGCGGTAGAGATCTGGACGCTATCGCCGTTCGGGTGCCAGGTCAAAACCGGGCAGCCCTTCAGGTCCTTCACCTTGCTGAAGATCGGAGGGCGGCGAAGTCGCCCAAGGAGCCTGAATCCTCCCCATCAGATGGCAGCGGCTTGTTCCTGGCTTGCCTCTTTCTTTTCTCCGTCTGGGTCAGGACCAGACCGGACGGACTGACCGACTTGTTAACAGGAACCACGGCTTGGGCTATAAAACAAGAAGAGTCAGCACAAGAGATCAAGCGGTTAGCATTCAAGTCGGAGGCAAAGAGAAGCTTACTATCTTCAAGCCGAACGTTCTCCAGTTCGGCAAGCAGAGGGATGTAGTAGCTTATGTTAAGCCGCTCATCCTTGAGGAGCTTACAGATCCCTTTCTCCACCTCGCTGATTGGCACTGGCTGAAAAGCCTCCTCAGGCCGCACCTGCGGGTTCGGGTTCAACAAGCCCAGCCGGCCTTCGAAGATCAGGTACCTCTCCGACCAGGCAGTTACCTTGTTCGCCAGGTTGACCATCTTCAACCCGCGGCAACCGAAGTAGAGGTGGCCTTTGAAGACGTCCGATTCAGAGTCCGGGATGGCCCGAACTGAGAATATCTTCCTGAAGAGATCCATGGAGAAGCGGACTCTCTCAGATCGAAGGTAAGAGATAAAGCTGCATATCCCGGCCATCGAGTTGGGAGAAATCTGGCCCGGAACAACTCCATAGTGGTCGAAGACCATGGCGAGCTCCACTGGGATAGGGAATTTGAATCCGCAATCGAAGTGATCGATTGGGATCGCGATGAGGTTTGGACCGGACGAGTTCATCCGCTCATCACGGAGCGGAAGTCGCGCGAGCAGCGGGCTGTCGACCATATGCTTTTCAACGAACTCGTCCAATTCGGCTTTCGTTAATCGACACTCCTCAAGATCAGCAGAGTGGAAGGCAACGGCGGCTTCAGAGCGGGTAGCTGGGGTCTTCGCAGGTCGCTTCGACTGGCGCTTTGCTCCCATCTCGAAAATCTGGTAAGAAGAACTTCGGAAGGACGCTACTTATAAGAACGGATGATCTGCACTTAGCAAAGGTCAAATCGCGGCTAGATGATCAACCCGCGCGAATATATCATCACAAAAGTCAGCGATAGATTGCATAAAATGAAAAAAGCGAATTACAAAGCCACGAAGGCAAGCCGAGCGGCTTATGAAAAATAACTCAGGTATCAATCAACAGCATGAAGGCTAAAAAAGTAAAATTAAATACTGAAGCCGCTTGATTGGTGCTGCACTTTTTTTTCTTAGGAGGAACCTGTTGGGATAGAATACGTTTTGTTTATCTCGAAGAGATGGGGGGGATATCTATCCCAATGCCAAAAATATTTACCATGTTTAGTAGTTTCTCGATGGCTTCTCTTGCATTGCCCGGAATGAGTGGTTTTGTTGCAGAATTATTAGTCTTTTTTGGAATAATTACCAGCCCAAAATATCTTTTAATGCCAAAAATGTTAATGACTTTTGTAATGGCAATTGGAATGATATTAACTCCTATTTTTTTATTATCTAGCCTGAATAAACAGGTCGAATATCACAAAGTCAGATTCAGGCGAATTATCCAAAGGACCGAATTGAAACCATATTACAAAGTTGTATCCCAACACCGCTCATTACTGGCGGGTATCGTTCGGTTCGTCCTCTCTGTGAAGCCGCGCGACATGATCGCCAATCTGAAGGACAGTCCCCTGCATTTGGTTCATATTATGATTAAGGCGGTTGATCATGCTATGAATCCGCGCGGCGTCTCTCTCCACTCGCGACGCAGGAATCATGCGAGTAGGTAAGTTCGTTGCGGACTCATGAACACTAGCAACTGGGCGGATTGTCCCGGCTGCAGGAAGAGACGAGCTCGTCCCTGCATCCGGGCGGATTGACCCTCGCCGGCCTTCATCAACCGTGTTTAAAGGACGCCGACTTCCGCCGGCTTCCTTGGCCAGATGCAGGTATTTGTCCCTATAGTAGGCACAGTCATCTTCGAGCTTGCGGACTTCCTTCTTCCCGCGATCAATCCGGGCGGTCAGCGCTGCCACCTGGTCCTGCTGCTCCTTCTCTTTCTCCCGGCGCTCCCTCCGCTCGGTTTCCAGCTCTACCTGAATCGCGGCTTTCTCGTCCTGCGCGACTTTCTCCCTCTCCTCCACTACCCTCAGCTGCTTGGCAAGCGTCTCCAGATTCTTCTGAAGCCGGGACATCTCGGTCTCCATCCGAGTATCCGGGAGAGAGGAGCGCAGTAGAGGTGGTTCAAAGGGAGGAAGGTAGGACACCAGTTCGCCCGACTCCGGGATGGAATCACGATCATCTACAAAAAGAGAAACAATCAAAAATTGCTCAACATGAAACCGTTTTCATTAAATTTTCCTCGCTTACAAGCCGCGGCGGTTTGAATTGAACTCGGGCGGATAGGTCGCCTTGTTAGCTCGGTATCGAATTTCCTGCGTTGTTCTCTCCACGATCTTTCACTTTGCCTCCGCTTAGCAGCAGAGAATTGAGTAGCGGAGGGAAAGAAGCTAGGCGATGGATTCAATAACGCAGCGCGCGACTTGTTTCGAGGTCGCGGCATGAAAAAACGAACGGAATGGAAATCCGCTGCCTTTTTACCTTGAAGCAAGAGGTTGGGCTGCGGCGGGGGCGGCCTGGCGAGTTGATCTCTTACCCGCTCCGCCTTCACCTGCATAAATCGCAGACCGGCAATCACGGGATCGACAGAGGCCGGTATGGATTCTGCAGCCGCGACCTTAGGGAGGATGGTCTCCTTAAGGCTAGTCGCATCCTCGGACAGAGCGGATCTTTTTTCCCCTGGCAGGTTGGCAGCCTGCAGTTCGGCGGAAGCTCCCAGCTGGTCATCCTGCTTCTGAAAAGAATCAAAGTCTTTGAGAAGGTCGCTCACAGAAATACTATGTGCATCAACCAGAGCCTGGTCGTTCGGCTGAGGGGAGGGAGTGGCCAGGCCTTCCGAGACCTCATTCTCACGCGATTTGCCCTGCAGCCTGACCGCTCTCGATTTACCGGAGGCCGCCTTATTCTTGGACTTAAGCCTCCATTTTTTGGAGGAGCCTGTCCGCAGCGGACTCCTCCATCTTCCTTTTCTTCGACTTCGGGACAGTTGGCTTGTCCGGGCTGTCCTCAACATTGATTATGGGAGACTCCAGACCGTCCGGCTTGGGGGAGTCAACTGCTTCTCCCGCTTCATCCCTTATCTTCAAATGAAAGACCCCTGACGGGGTAACTTCCATCTTGAAGGACTCATCCCCGTCGCCTTTCGAGGAAGCAGCTTCCAAGTCTGTCCTACCCGGCGGAGAAGGCGGGTTGTTTCCCTGGACAGAGAAGATTGGGGGCGGGTTCGAGCTGCCCGCTCCATCCTTAGTCGGCGGAACAACTGCTGGCTCAGGGAGCAGTTCGGTCGGTCTATCCTCCTGTTTAGATGATAAAGCAATTGTTAAACCTACAGGCAGGTCGGTCGGTTTATTCGTAAAGGCAATTGTTACCGTCTTATCAGGCCGCTTCGTCTTCTTCTTCTTCTTCTCTTTCGAGCGGTCTCTATCACGGTTCTTTTCGGACTTCTCAAGAAGCTCGAGTTCAGCCATCAGGTTCACCATCTTTCTCGAGTTGAGCAAACCGAAAGTTCTAACCGCAACAGGCGAATAGTGACTCGTGGTAACAATAGAGTTATGCCAGAGTCGAAGCTTCTGGAGCATTTATAACCAGCAGGGTAAAGTCGGCGCGATCTCCGGCTAGCACTGATATTTTCGAAATCTTCACGGAAATTTAAAAATATGCGGGGATTATGTTTACCCGGGAAACCGCTTCCAGGAGGGTTACTCCCAGACCGCGCGGTTTGCGGGTCTAAGTCGCCCGGTTCAGGTCAAACGAGGTCTATCGGCTCCGGCTAGCACAGGCCGGGCGGTCTGTGACAACTCAGGCCGCCTCCAAGTACTAAAGGTAATCAGAACCTAAGTCCAACAGGACAAGCCGCGGTCTCAAGTCGGAAGTCGCGCGGCCTATGCAATAGAGGCAGCCAAGGTCCAAAGTCAAAGAACAAGCCGCGGTTTCATAGCAGAGCCCGAGCGGGTAGCCTCATCGCCTTGGCCTCCTCATCTCTAGCTACTGGCCAGACAAGTCGGAAGGGCAAGCCGCCAAGTCGCGCGGCTTATTTACTTCTCCTTTTTGTGTATCCCGTCACCGCCTGCCCGTTTCTCCTGTACCCGGGCAGGCGGTTATTTTATCCCTGCCCGCTCGGGCAGGCCCCCAAGCCTATAAATAGGGGGCGGCACTGTTCACAAGACACGCACACTTGAATCTGGGAGCTCGCTTGTTTGAGCTGCGGACTCAAGTTTCCCGTCTTGCGGACTGTCTGACCGGCCGGCTTCTTTTTTCCTGCACTTGCAGCCCGCTGTAACCTCTTTTTGTAATCAAAGGAAAGCCCGTCGCAAGAGTGGCATTCGCCGCGGCGGGCGAAGTCTGGTTTTGACCGCTGCCAGCGGTCTCCCTTTTTTCTACTTAAAAAGTAACCGACAACCCGCAGCCTCCGGTTTCCTTCGGAGGAGCGATCTCAGCCTCAACACGTGGGATCAGTCTCCCCATTGAAAGCTGGCAGGCGAGGCTCCCTGAAATTATAGGGGCAGGCTCCCCTCTGACTTCGTCCACAAAGGGAGAAGTTTCTTCCATGTCTTCATACAGAGGAGCAGGGTAATAAGCCGCCGGAGCTCCGGCTATTCGCGGACAAGCCGCCTGATAAGAAGACCGGGCAGCAGCTTCTGGCGGGTAGGAGTGATGAATAGGAACTTCAGGAGGGTAGGAGAGACGGGCCGCACCCTCCTGCGGGTAGGAAAGGTGGGCAGCGTGAGAAGTCGCCCCCTGGAAGTCGAGGACTCGAGCTGGCATGCTGTGCGCGGCTTCCTGATAGAAGTTTTTCCTAGCCGGTCTTCTTGGTGGAGCTGGAAATTAGCGGCTTGCGGTAGCGAGTAAGGAGGAGGTGGAGGAAGGACCGGGGTCACCGCCTGATTAGCCGCGGCTTGTTGCGGAACTAGTCGCTCGGTTAGCATTGCTAAAGTCTGACTGATCGCTTCAAGTCGCTGATCAGTGGCCCTCTGAGCCCGCTCGGCTTCTCTCCTTGATTGCTCCAGGGCTTCCCACAAAGAGTCCTCGCTATGATCGGAGCGGTCTCCAAGAGGGAACTGACGGTCTGACATCGTGGCGAAAAGGATTTCACCGACAATCTGCGATCTGAAGGTCGCGTGTTTCTGTTGAGTCCGAAATCGCACCTCCGAGGGAAACCGGAGGCTGCGGGTTGCCGGTTACTTTTTGTGCAGAAGAATGAGACCGCTTGCAGCGGTCAAGGCCACACTTCGCCCGCCGCAGCAAATGCCACTCCTGCGACGGGCTTTCCTTTGATTAGAAAGAGGGGGTTACAGCGGGTTACAATTGCAGGAAAAGAGAAGCCGGCCGGTCAGACAGTCCGCAAGACGAGAAACTCGATTCCGCAGCTCAAATAAGCGAGCTCCTAGATTCGAGTGTGCGTGTCTTGGGAACAGTGTCGCCCCCTATTTATAGGCTTGGGGGCCTGCCCGAACGGGCAGGGATAAAATAACCGCCTGCCCGGGTACAGGAGAAACGGGCAGGCGGTGACGGGATACGCAAAGAAGGAAAGAAAGAAGCCGCGCGGCTTGGCGGCTTGCCCTTCCGACTTGTCTCTCCAGAAGATAAAGATGATGCGACCAAGGCGACGATGCTATCCGAGCGGTCTCTATTTTGAGACCACGGCTTGTTCTTTGACCTTGAATCTGGGCTTATCTCAATAACATAAACCGCGCGATCTCCGACTTGAGACCGCGACTTGCCCTGCTGGACTTGGGCTTGGACTATCTTTAATACTTGGCGACGGTCTAAGTTATGCCAGACCGCCCGACCTGTTGCTAGCTGGTGTCGATGGATCTCGCTTAACCTGAGCCGGGCGACTTGGATCCGCAAACCGCTCGGTCTGCGAGTAATCCTCTTGAAAGCGGTTTCCCGGGTAAACAGAATGGGTAAAATTTGTGCTCCAGTAAACGTAGTGCTCTGAGCTTATTCCGAAAAGGTGTTGTGTGGTAAAATCAGACAACCAGATCAAAAGTTATTGTTGTTTAAAGTTTGAGTGTTATTTGGAGCTAAATCTCTCACTTTCTGCTACAAACCGCATCTAAAATTTTTTCATTTTGAAATTTATGTGTCATTTGGAGCAAAATCTCGCATTACCAGGAGAACCCACTGTATATCGACCTCTAAACGAGCTTGAATGGGTTAAAATTGTTCTCCTTTGGATTTAGGGCTCCTATCTCATTCTGAAAAGGTGTCCTTTGAGCTAAATTTCGCATTACCGCTGCAACCGGCTATATATCGACTACTAAATGAACTAGAATGGGTAAAACTTGTGCTCCAATCAATGTAGTGCTCCGAGCTCATTCCGAAAAGGTGTTGTCGGGTAAAGTCAGACAACCAGATCAAAAGTTATTGCTGTTTGAGTGTCATTTGGAGCTAAATCTCTCACTTTCGCTACAAACCGCATCTAAAATTCTTTCATTTTGAAATTTGTGTTATTTGGAGCCAAATCTCGCATTACCAGTAGAACCCAGTGTATATCGACCTCTAAATGAGCTTGAATTGGTTAAACTTATTCTCCATTGGATTTAGGGCTCCTATCTCACTATGAAAAGGTATTGTGGGTGAAAATATGACAATCAGATCAAAAGTTATGGATGTTTGAAGTTTAGGTGTCCTTTCGAGCTAAATACCTTATTACCAACCCGGCTGTATATTGACCACTAAACAAACTAGAATGGGTAAAAATTGTTCTCCATTGGATGTAGGGCTCCGAGCTCATTCCAAAAATGTGTTGTACGCAAAAATCGGACAACCAGATCAAAAGTTATGGCTGTTACAGTTTATGTGTCAAGAGGAGCAAAATCCCTCATTACCATTGCAACCGACTGTACATTGACTTCTAAAATGAGCTGGAATGGTTTAAAATTGTGCTCCATTGGATGTATGCCTCCGAGCATATTCCGTAAAGGTGTTGTGAGCAACAATCAAACATACAAATCAAAAGTTATGGCTGTTAGAAGTTTAGGTTTAATTTGGAGCTAAATTTCGCATTACGGTTGCAACTGGCTATATATCGACAACTAAATGAACTGGAATGGGTAAAACTTGTGCTCCAATGAATGTAGTGCTCCGGGCTCATTCCGAAAAGGTGTTGTGGGGTAAAATCAGACAACCGGATCAAAAGTTATTGCTGTTCAAAGTTTAAGTGTCATTTGGAGCTAAATCTCTCACTTTCGCTACAAACTGCATCTAAAATTCTTTCATTTTGAAATTTATGTGTCATTTGGACCTAAATCTTCCATTACTAGTAGAACCCACTGTATATTGACCTCTAAACGAGCTTGAATGAGTTAAAATTTTTCTCCATTGGATTTAGGGCTCCTATCTCATTCTGAAAAGGTGTCCTTTGGAGCTAAATTTCGCATTACCACTACAACCGGCTATATCGACAACTAAATGAACTGGAATGGGTAAATCTTGTGCTACAATGAACGTAGTGCTCCGAGCTTATTCCGAAAAGGTGTTGTGGGGTAAAATCAGACAACCAGATCAAATGTTATTCCTGTTTAATGTTTGAGTGTCATTTGGAGCTAAATCTCTCACTTTCGCTACAAACCGCATCTAAAATTCTTTCATTTTGAAATTTATGTGTCATTTGGAGAAAAATCTCGCATTACCAGTAGAACCCACTGTATATCGACCTCTAAACGAGCTTGAATGGGTTACAATTGTTCTCCATTGGATTTAGGGCTCCCATCTCATTCTGAAAAGGTGTCCTTTGGAGCTAAATTTCGCATTACCGCTGCAACCGGCTATATATCGACAACTAAATGAACTGGAATGGGTAAAACTTGTGCTCCAATGAATGTAGTGCTCTGAGCTCATTCCGAAAAGGTGCTGTGGGGTAAAGTCAGACAACCAGATCAAAAGTTATTACTGTTTAAAATTTGAGTGTCATTTGGAGCTAAATCGCTCACTTTCGCTACAAACTGCATCTAAATTTCTTTCATTTTGAAATTTATGTGTCATTTGGAGCAAAATCTCGCATTACCAGTAGAACCCACTGTATATCGACCTCTAAATGAGCATGAATGGGTTAAAATTGTTCTCCATTGGATTTAGGGCTCCTTTCTCATTATGAAAAGGTATTGTGGGTGAAAATCTGACAACCGGATCAAAAGTTACGGATGTTTGAAGTTTAGGTCTCCTTTCGAGCTAAATACCTTATTACCAACCCGGCTGTATATTGACCACTAAACAAACTAGAATGGTTAAAAATTGTTCTCCATTGGATGTAGGGCTCCGAGCTCATGTCAAATAGGTGTTGTACGCAAAAATCGGACAACCAGATCAAAAGTTATGGCTATTACAGTTTATGTGTCAAGAGGAGCAAAATCCCTCATTACCATTGCAACCGACTGTATATTGACTTCTAAAATGAGCTGGAATGGTTTAAAATTGTGCTCCATTGGATGTATGCCTCCGAGCATATTCCGTAAAGGTGTTGTGGGCAACAATCAAACATACAAATCAAAAGTTATGGCTATTAGAAGTTTAGGTTTAATTTGGAGCTAAATTTCGCATTACCGTTGCAACTGGCTATATATCAACAACTAAATGAACTGGAATGGGTAAAACTTGTGCTCCAATGAATGTAGTGCTCCGGGCTCATTCCGAAAAGGTGTTGTGGGGTAAAATCAGACAACCGGATCAAAAGTTATTGCTGTTCAAAGTTTAAGTGACATTTGGAGCTAAATCTCTCACTTTCGCTACAAACCGCATCTAAAATTCTTTCATTTTGAAATTTATGTGTCATTTGGACGTAAATCTTACATTACTAGTAGAACCCACTGTATATTGACCTCTAAACGAGCTTGAATGAGTTAAAATTTTTCTCCATTGGATTTAGGGCTCCTATCTCATTCTGAAAAGGTGTCCTTTGGAGCTAAATTTCGCATTACCACTGCAACCGGCTATATATCGACAACTAAATGAACTGGAATGGGTAAATCTTGTGCTACAATGAACGTAGTGCTCCGAGCTTATTCCGAAAAGGTGTTGTGGGGTAAAATCAGACAACCAGATCAAATGTTATTCCTGTTTAATGTTTGAGTGTTATTTGGAGCTAAATCTCTCACTTTCGCTACAAACCGCATCTAAAATTCTTTTATTTTGAAATTTATGTGTCACTTGGAGAAAAATCTCGCATTACCAGTAGAACCCACTGTATATCGACCTCTAAACGAGCTTGAATGGGTTACAATTGTTCTCCATTGGATTTAGGGCTCCTATCTCATTCTGAAAAGGTGTCCTTTGGAGCTAAATTTCGCATTACCGCTGCAACTGGCTATATATCGACAACTAAATGAACTGGAATGGGTAAAACTTGTGCTCCAATGAATGTAGTGCTCTGAGCTCATTCCGAAAAGGTGCTGTGAGGTAAAGTCAGACAACCAGATCAAAAGTTATTACTGTTTAAAATTTGAGTGTCATTTGGAGCTAAATCGCTCACTTTCGCTACAAACCACATCTAAATTTCTTTCATTTTGAAATTTATGTTTCATTTGGAGCAAAATCTCGCATTACCAGTAGAGCCCACTGTATATCGACCTCTAAATGAGCTTGAATGGGTTAAAATTGTTCTCCATTGGATTTAGGGCTCCTATCTCATTATGAAAAGGTATTGTGGGTGAAAATCTGACAACCGGATTAAAAGTTACGGATGTTTGAAGTTTAGGTCTCCTTTCGAGCTAAATACCTTATTACCAACCCGGCTGTATATTGATCACTAAACAAACTAGAATGGTTAAAAAATGTTCTCCATTGGATGTAGGGCTCCGAGCTCATGTCAAATAGGTGTTGTACGCAAAAATCGGACAACCAGATCAAAAGTTATGGCTGTTACAGTTTATGTGTCAAGAGGAGCAAAATCCCTCATTACCATTGCAACTGAGTGTATATTGACTTCTAAAATGAGCTGGAATGGTTTAAAATTGTGCTCCATTGGATGTATGCCTCCGAGCATATTCCGTAAAGATATTGTGGGCAACAATCAAACATACAAATCAAAAGTTATGGCTGTTAGAAGTTTAGGTGTAATTTGGAGCTAAATTTCACATTACCGCTGCAATTGGCTATATATCGACAACTAAATGAACTGGAATGGGTAAAACTTGTGCTCCAATGAATGTAGTTCTCCGAGCTCATCCCGAAAAGGTGTTGTGGGGTATAATCAGACAACCGGATCAAAAGTTATTGATGTTCAAAGTTTAAGTGTCATTTGGAGCTAAATCTCTCACTTTCGCTACAAACCGCATCTAAAATTCTTTCATTTTGAAATTTATGTGTCATTTGGACCTAAATCTTACATTACTAGTAGAACCCACTGTATATCGACCTCTAAATGAGCTTGAATGGGTTAAAATTGTTCTCCATTCGATTTAGGGCTCCTATCTCATTCTGAAAAGGTGTCCTTTGGAGCAAAATTTCGCATTACCGCTGCAATCAGCTATATATCAACAACTAAATGAACTGGAATGGGTAAATCTTGTGCTCCAATAAACGTAGTGCTCTGAGCTTATTCCGAAAAGGTGTTGTGGGGAAAAATCAGACAACCAGATCAAAAGTTATTGTTGTTTAAAGTTTGAGTGTTATTTGGAGCTAAATCGCTCACTTTCGCTACAAACCGCATCTAAATTTCTTTCATTTTGAAATTTATGTGTCATTTGGAGCAAAATCTCGTATCACCAGTAGAACCCCCTGTGTATCGACATCTAAATGAGCTTGAATGGGTTAAAATTGTTCTCCATTGGATTTAGGGCTCCTATCTCATTCTGAAAAGGTGTCCATTGGAGCTAAATATGGCATTATCGCTGCAACCGGCTATATATCGACAACTAAATGAAATGGAATGGGTAAAACTTGTGCTCCAATGAATGTAGTGCTCCGAGCTCATTCCGAAAAGGTGTTGTGGGGTAAAGTCAGACAACCAGATCAAAAGTTATTGCTGTTTAAAGTTTAAGTGTCATTTGGAGCTAAATCTCTCACTTTCGCTACAAACAGCATCTAAAATTCTTTCATTTTGAAATTTATGTGTCATTTGGAGCAAAATCTCGCATTACCAGGAGAACACACTGTATATTGACCTCTAAACGAGCTTGAATGGGTTAAAATTGTTCTCCTTTGGATTTAGGGCTCCTACCGCATTCTGAAAAGGTGTCCTTTGGAGCTAAATTTCGCATTACCTCTGCAACCGGCTAAATATCGACTACTAAATGAACTGGACAGGAATGGGTAAAACTTGTGCTCCAATGAATGTAGTGCTCCGAGCTCATTCAAAAAAGGTGTTGTGGGGGTAAAGTCAGACAATTAGATCAAAAGTTATTGCTGTTTAAAGTTTGAGTGTCATTTGGAGCTAAATCGCTCACTTTCGCTACAAACCGCATCTAAATTTCTTTCATTTTGAAATTTATGTGTCATTTGGAGCAAAATCTCGCATTACCAGTAGATCCCATTGTATATCGACCTCTAAATGAGCTTGAATGGGTTAAAATTGTTCTCCATTGGATTTAGGGCTCCTCTCTCATTATGAAAAGGTGTCCTTTGGAGCTAAATTTCGCATTACCGCTGCAACCGACTATATATCGACAACTAAATGGACTGGAATGGGTAAAACTTGTGCTCCAATGAATGTAGTGCTCCGAGATCATTCCGAAAAGGTGTTGTGGGGTAAAGTCAGACAACCAGATCAAAACATATTGCTATTTATATTTGAGTGTCATTTGTAGCTAAATCTCTCTCTTTCGCTACAAACTGCATCTAAAATTCTTTCATTTTGAAATTGATGTGTCATTTCGAGCAAAATCTCACATTACCAGTAGAACCCACTATATATCGACCTCTAAACGAGCTTGAATAGGTTAAAATTATTCTCCATTGGATTTAGGGTTTCTATCTCATTCGGAAAAGGTGTCCTTTGGAGCTAAATTTTGCATTACCGTTGCAACCGGCTATATATCGACAACTAAATGAACTGGAATGCGTAAAACTTATGCTCCAATGAATGTAGTGCTCCGAGCTCATTCCGAAAAGGTGTTGTCGGGTAAAGTCAGACAACCAGATCAAAAGTTATTGTTGTTTAAAGTTTGAGTGTCATTTGGAGATAAATCTCTCACTTTCGCTACAAACAGCATCTAAAATTCTTTAATTTTGAAATTTATGTGTCATTTGGAGCAAAATCTTGCATTACCAGTAGAACCCACTGTATATTGACCTCTAAATGAGCTTGAATGGGTTAAAATTGTTCTCCTTTCGAGCTAAATACCTTATTACCAACCCGACTGTATATTGACCACTAAACAAACTAGAATGGTTAAAAATTGTTCTCCATTGGATGTAGGGCTCCGAGCTCATTCCAAAAAGGTGTTGTACGCAAAAATCGGACAACCAGATCAAAAGTTATGGCTGTTACAGTTTATGTGTCAAGAGGAGCAAAATCCCTCATTACCATTGCAACCGAGTGTATATTGACTTCTAAAATGAGCTGGAATGGTTTAAAATTGTGCTCCCTTGGATGTATGCCTCTGAGCATATAACGTAAAGATATTGTGGGCAACAATCAAACATACAAATCAAAAGTTATGGCTGTTCGATTCAAAAGTGCGCTCACGAAGAAAATCGAGGGTTGCGGATTATCGGTTACTATTTGGTTAGAGAATTTAGACCGCTAGCAGCGGTCGAGGCCGGACTTCGCCCGCCGCGGCAAATGCCACTCTTGCGACGGGCTTTCCTTTGATTGAAAAGTAGCGGTTACAAGTGCAGGAAAGCAGAAGCCGGCCGGTCAACCAGTTCGCGAGACCTGAAACTCGAGACCGGAGCTCCGACAAGCGAGCTCTTCGATTCGAGTGTGTGTCTTGTGAACAGTGCCGCCCCCTATTTATAGGCTTGGGGGCCTGCCCGAATGGGCAGGGATAAAATAACCACCTGCCCGGGTACAGGAGAAACGGGCAGGCGGTGACGGGATGCACAAGGAAGAAAAAAAGAAAGAAGCCGCGCGGCTTGGCGGCTTGCTCTTCCGACCTGTCTTGCTTGAGGCTGAGGACACCGGGACCAAGTCAATAATGCAGACCGCGCGGTTTGGAGATTGAGGCCGCGGTCTGCCTTCTGGTCATGACTTAGCCGATCTTCACGGGGTAACTTGGATAGCCTTTGATCTGGAGCCCCGGCCTGTTCTTCGGGGCTGGAACCTCGAGTTTCTATGGGACAACCCGTGCGGCCTTCTAGCTGAGACTGCGGATGAACTTTTTGCCTTAGCTCTTGACGATCTTCTCCCTTTGGGGGCGATCCGGAAATGACACCAGGCCGCCCGGCCTGGCCCTTCTTGAACTGGGAACCGCTGATCCCGGGACCCAGCGGCCTGACCCAGGAGTTCGAGCGGTCTGCTAATGGTCCAACCCGAGAAGCGGTTTTCCGGGCAAACATAATCCCCGCATATTTTCAAATCTCAAGAGAATTTCGAAAATATTAGCTTTGACCGGGAGACCGCATCCGACCTGCCTTAAATTCTATAAGAGAGCCAGAGAATTCATTCTGCGGAGTTTTTCCTGAAATCACGGGGTATTACTCGCCAGTTGCGGTTAGAATTTTTAAGACCGGCGATTCTTCAGCAATGGACTTCTTAGATGCTGTGCTAGACCGCGTGGATCCCAGCGGAGATCAGAAGAGGGCGGAAGATAAGAGGCGCGAGCCGTCGGAGAAGTCGAATAAAGAGACAGAAAAGCAAGACCGGAAGGACCGGAAAAAGAGAAAGCGGGCCGAGAAGGCCGCAGAAGATAAGAGGCGCGAGCCCGTGGCGAACAGTTCGAGGTCTCTTCTTGGTGACCCGCTGATTCCTTCAGAAGACCCTGGTCAACAGGTCGCCAACCCGCTGAAAAAAGAGGAGACCGCTCCTCCCGAAAAAGCTGGTACCGGTAGCCCTTCGAAGAAGACCGGCGAAAACGACTCGTTTGGCATGGAGATTACTCCTTCTGGGAACCCCCATCTGCTAGTTAGAAACTTGGAGGAAGAGGCGGTCAACTCCCCAAGGGCGGGCGATCTGAATACCCCCTTGTCCGTGGACGACTACCCCAGCCCTTCCAAAGAAGTTAGCCCAGCTCCGAGCAAGAAGGAGAGGAAAAGGAAGAAGACCGGGTCCGTGACCGAGCGGATAATGAAGAAGGTCAAGAGGTTAGCCGCTAAGGAAAGGGCGGCCCTTAAGAAACCGACTGAATCCCTCCTCCAGACCAATTCGCGACTAAAGGAGGAGCTAGGTCTTGCGACTCCTCCACCCAACAAGTCAAATGAATCACCGGCTACCCCTGATACGAAACCGGGCGAACTGCCTCCGGACTCGGCGAGCAGCTTATCTTTTAATGAGATCTTCAGGGGGATGGATGAGCTGGTGAAGCGAGATCAGCTTCTTGACAGCCCGATTGTTTCCAGACAAAATCCCTCTGCCACTGATAATACAGTCCGGCCTGAAGAGACCGCTCGGACGGAGGCCGAAGAACGAGAAGCTGCCGCCCGGACTGCCTTGGAGGTCGAAGAGAGAACGAGGGAGCTTGAAGAAGTGCTGAAAGCGCGGGAGGAAGTTCCCCCAGCGATGACCGGGGAAGAAATAATGATGGTAAAGAAGGAGGGGGCGGAACGAGCTTTCAACAAGCCGTCGCGGCCTGATCCTCTTGTGGCAGGTAAGGGCTCCACGGACTATAAAGCTGTCTGCTTCCTCATTCCGCGGCCTCGCCATAATAAATTAGTGAATCCGGAACGGTCTAAGTGGCCTGTCCGTCCAGGCACTGCTCTTGTATTTATGTTCATTTGTATATATATATATATATATGGCGTTGCATGCTCTTACTTTTCATAACCGAGCGGCTTCTTTCAGATAGCGTGGATCAGGTTAAGAAGCCGGGCGACCTTGAGGCCGGCCTGCCTCCGTTAGTTCCACTGATTCCAACCAGTGCAACGACTTTGCCGGAAGGACCGCAGCTGTTTGACCATCTCGAGGAAGATCTGATCAACCTGAGAGCCCGCTTGAAGGAGGTAGAAGACCGGGAGGCCGCCACTCGGACCGCTCTGGAGGCTGAGCAGATTCCGAGGAAGAAGGCTGAAGAGGCGCTGAAGGCGCAGTCGGAGATCAACAGGAAATCCGGCTCAGAAAAGGAGAAAGTCCTGGAGACTCAGCTTGAGGCCGCGCGGGCAGCAGTGGTGGCTACGCGAGCTGCGCTAACCGCTCAACTGGAGAAGGAGAAGAGAGCCTCTGCTAAATTTGAGAGCGACTCGAAATATTACCAGGATAAATTCCTGCGTTTAACCAGAGAAGTCGCCGCTGGTCGGCGAAATATGAACGATGGGGTGGTAGCTGTTAGCCGCCCGACTATTGGAGCGGGCTCGAATCCTCCCCCAGTCCGGGCGGCTGATCCAATGATTGACGAGGCCACCGCAACCCCCCGTATGATTGCCGCTACGCGGGTCGAAAGGGATGCCGGGCGGCTTCATAGCACAATCAACCACCTTCATTATCATACAAGCCAGATTTACTCTCTCCTGAACACAACCAGTGACCAGGTCGCGCGACTTCACCGAGAGGATGTCTCCCCAGAACGCCGTCAGCCTTGACCGGCCTTTGAGAACAATTTGTACTATAAGCGTGGCTTATTGGTTTGAACAATGTTTTTTGTCTTGTATTCTGGATAACTCGTGCGGTCTCTTATTTAACCGCTATACTTTGTGTTCTGTTTTAGATCTCATGCTTTATTCGAACCGACTTCAGGTCGCTCGATCTGTGATGTATGCTTGCTTCTGTTTTCCTGGATGCCTTTGTTTCTTTTATTTTTCTGGTGAATCTAACCACTTAGATCATTGACCGCGCGGTTAGAATGTATAGCCGCGATATGATTTTACTATTCACAGATCATAGAAATCTATAAGTAGGGAATTCTTCGAAGTCATTCTCATGATTTCCGGATGGCGCGATCCAAGAACAAGTCGCAGCGACCTGTTAAAGTTAAAGCCGTCCGAGCTGATGCGGCCTTAGCATTCCATTCGGGGGACCATCCGGAATGCCGCCTTACTCAGAGCGAACTGGACGATTTCATCGCAAAACACATGGCAGGGAGTAATCTACTCGCGCGGCTTCCTCTACGCGATGAGCGGATTAACTCTTCCAATCCGCACCAGATAGCTATCCCGGTTGACCACTTCGAATATGGCTTCAAGTTTCCACTGCCGCTTGAAGTCATAGCCATCTTCGACCATTACGGGGTCGTACCCGGTCAACTTCCACCGAACTCCATCGCCTCCATATATAGTTTCATCTCGTACCTGCGGTTCGAGCGGATCAGGTTCTCCCTCGACCTATTCAGAAAGTTCTTCTCGGTGCGGGCTGCCTCCGACTCGGGGACTTCAGCTTACAGGGGGCACCTCTACTTCGGCTGCCATGGGTTGAAGATCGTCAATTTGGCGAACAAAGTCTCCGACTGGTCAGAGCGGTTCGTAATGCTCGAAGGCAACTTCGGACTGTTGCAGACCAACCCGCAAGTCCGAGGGGAAGAAGTTTTCCAGATCCCTCAGGTCGGAAAGATTGAGGCGGACACCTTCGCGTTCCTTCAGAACGAGCGGTTGGATATCAACCACTACATCCCACTGTTCTCGGAGCTGGAGGATATCCTCCCTGAGCATAGTAAGTTCTTTTAGACCGCCTGTATGTAACCGCGCGGACTTCGTTATTTATACTTTTGTTTTCTCTTTACAGCTGCCCACGCCGTCCCTGCGAACAAGCCGGTCACGCCAGTCGCCCCGGTTTTGACTCAAAGGGAGAAGAGGCTAAAGCGAAACAGATCGCTATCGTCTGAGGAAGAAGGCCCGGCTTCTCCTGATGACTACGAGCTCCTTCGCTCTTGTGGGAACCCGCCCGACCTGCAGGGCAATCCGACCGTCCTTTGGCATAGGGATGGAAGCCGGATCCGGGTATCCACCGCTCTTCCTCCATGGGGGAGCGACAAAATTGAACGCCATGCCCTAGCCGCTGGGGCCGCCTTGTATGGTCGAAAGACTTTAAGGAAGCTGATGAGAACCCCTGAAGAAGAGCTCCCCCGGCTAGCGGCTCAAGCCGGCGCCTGGGGGTTTTCGGCCAACCACTTCATGGCCCTGGCGTATAAGCGGCTAGTTTCTGTTCAGAAACACCTGGAGAAGAAGTACGAGGAGCAGGCTGCGGAGAATACGCGGCTTCGAGAGGAGAACGCGCGGCTTCAAGAAGTCGTGGCGGTGAGTTTCTCAAAAGACAACGCGGTTCCCTTTGTTTAGCCCGAGCGGCCTAACTCATTTTTCCTCTTCTTGCAGAAGCAATATGAGGTGACCAACCCGGCCTTCCAAGATGAAGTGCTGCCTCATGTGGCCCAGGGGATCGACAAAGCCTTGGGTCTTATAGGTGACCGGGGCGGTCTGTGTGAAGGATTTGATGGAACCACCTTCTCCGACCTCTTCCCCGCCTTGAAGATCCAACTTGACGAAATCAGCCGAAGGAAAAAAGGAAAATCCAAGGTAGGCGAGGAGGCCGAGGCCGACGCGGGCAGGGAGATCGTGCTCCATCAAGGAGGCGATGGAAGTGGT
Source organism: Dactylorhiza incarnata (assembly GCA_033032865.1). Taxonomy (NCBI): domain Eukaryota; kingdom Viridiplantae; phylum Streptophyta; class Magnoliopsida; order Asparagales; family Orchidaceae; genus Dactylorhiza; species Dactylorhiza incarnata. The sequence continues at coordinate 24,332 of JAWHQI010001220.1, forward strand.
GAAGCCGCTGAAGAAGCCGACGCGGATGGTGATGCCAGCGACGACGACGACGAGGACAGCTTGTCCTCTGGAACCACCGGTTCTGCAAGCAAGACCGGGCGGTCTAGTGACAGCAGTTCATCCGGCTCCTCCTCATTAAGCGAAGGTTATTCGCCGGAGGTTGACATCGATGGTGCGGACTCAAATTCTCCTGTCAAGAAGAAGAAGAAAGAATCGGCAGACTAGTGCACTTGTCTTTTGTTTTAATTTTTGTAACCGCCGGTTTCTTTTTGTTGGCCGGGCGGTCAATATTTTGTAAACACATTTTGAAAAAATGAAACAGAGATTTTACCTGTCTGATTGTCCTTCTATTATTACTTACTTGTGATACCTTGTCTCTTTTCTTTGCTCTTTATGATCCAACCGCGCGAACATCCTGGTCCGAGCATAAGTGATGATGGATTATCTTAGACGATCCTTTGTCCGAACCGTGCGATTACTTGTTTAGATCTCAACACGCCTAATTTCTGATAGTATGATCCATAACGCATAGACTTATGCGACTATAATATAGACCGGGCGGCTTCTTTTCATTTGAAGATATTTTATACTTGCTGCTATAAATAATGAACAACTTTCACGCGGTTCGAATTCAGTCCTGGCGAGCAATCCATTGTGTCTAGAGATAATTTTCGCTAAGAAATAGCTTAACCTGATCGGTTAGAGCACAATCCGAGCGACCATGTATTCAGATCCAGAAATATCCAATTTCGACTATTCATTCAGGAATAGATAGTGCCCGGCCGGTTTAAAATTCAACCCGGATCATATAGCCAGATCCAGAAATATCCAATTTCGACTATTCATTCAGGAATAGATAGTGCCCGGCCGGTTTAAAATTCAACCCGGATCATATAGCCAGATCCAGAAATATCCAATTTCGACTATTCATTCAGGAATAGATAGTGCCCGGCCGGTTTAAAATTCAACCCGGATCATATAGCCAGATCCAGAAATACAACTTGATAGAATGGAGAGATAGATAGATCCGATTCAGTCAAAATGTAACCCGAGCGATCATATAATTAGCTCCAGAAATATTCAATCTTTATAAAGGATGGATGATCCCGCCCGGTTTGAATACAACCCGGACAATCAGATAATCAGCTTTGGAGATATCCAACTTAGTTTAAAGACAGACAGATTCGCCCGGCTAGAACACAATCCGGATAATCATATGACTAAATCTAAAAACATCCAACTTATTAAAGGATGGATAGATAGATAAAACCGTCCGGCCAGAATGAGATCCGAGCAATTATATATATTAGTTCCAGAAATATCAATTTATAAAAGATGAATGGAACCGCCTGGCTTGAATGCCACCCGGGTAATAGATGATCGGTTCCGGAGATACCTAATTAAAAAATTGATAAGGTCGCCCGGTTGGATAACCACTCGGGTCATTATATAATTGCCAGGAAATATCCCAACTTATATCCAATCAGACCGTTCGGTTTGGATGTTCAGACCGCACGGTCTTAATATCATAACCCTTTATTAGGGTAGACGAACACCTGCACCTGTTTTAACCAAATTGTTGAATCCAAAATTGCACCTCCACGATCTACTCGAGGGGATTGGGGGAAAAGGAGGCCGCGAGCAGCTGGTTACTTGGGTCGCGAGTGAAGAGGGGAGAAGAAGAGAGGGCCGCTAGCTTGCGGCGAGGCCAGACTTCGCCCGTCGCGGCAAAAGCCACTCCTGCGACGGGCTTTCCCTTTATTCAATAATCTGTCTTACAACTTGCCACTTTTAGTTCATGGAAATGAAATGAGTACAAGAGGATGACAGATAAGAAAGACAAGTCGCCCAGGCTGTTTTGCTGAGGCCGCCCGACCTGTTTCTTGAGGTCGCCCGGGCTGCTTTGTTGAGGCCGCCCGGCCTGTTTCTTGAGGTCGCCCGGGCTGCTTTGTTGAGGCCGCCCGGCCTGTTTCTTGAGGTCGCCCGGGCTGCTTTGTTGAGGTCGCTCGGAAAGGCCGCAGCTAGGTGCGGTCTGGCTGTTTCTAGCCGCTAGTTTTGCCCCCAACTTGCCTGTCCTTTGTTCATGGTCGAGGGTCCTATTTATAGGCTCTGGGTCGATGTCGTCACCTCCGGTGAGCCGGTGACTGGATCCCTACCTGCGCGGTCTGAAGGAAGAGGCCGTCCGGCTTGGCGGCCTGACGGAGGAGGCCGCCACTGCTGGGCGGTCTGACGGAGGAAGCCGCCCCTGCTGGGCGGCCTGACGGAGTAGGCCGCCCCTGCCGGGCGGTCTGACGGAGGAGGCCGCCCCTGCTGGGCGGTCTGACGGAGTAGGCCGCCCCTGCCGGGCGGTCTGACGGAGGAGGCCGCCCCTGCTGGGCGGTCTGACGGAGTAGGCCGCCCCTGCCGGGCGGTCTGACGGAGGAGGCCGCCCCTGCTGGGCGGTCTGACGGAGGAGGCCGCCCCTGCTGGGCGGTCTGACGGAGGAGGCCGCCCCTGCTGGGCGGTCTGACGGAGGAGGCCGCCCCTGCTGGGCGGTCTGACGGAGGAGGCCGCCCCTGCTGGGCGGTCTGACGGAGTAGGCCGCCCCTGCCGGGCGGTCTGACGGAGGAGGCCGCCCCTGCTGGGCGGTCTGACGGAGGAGGCCGCCCCTGCTGGGCGGTCTAACGGAGGAAGCCGCCCCTGCTGGGCGGTCTGACGGAGGAGGCCGCCCCTGCTGGGCGGTCTGACGGAGTAGGCCGCGCCTGCGGGGCGGTCTGACGGAGTAGGCCGCCCCTGCCGGGCGGCCTGACGGAGGAGGCCGCCCCTGCTGGGCGGCCTGACGGAGGCCTCACGCCTTGGGTGATCTGAAGGAGGAGGTCGTCCCTTCTTACCATTCTGGGCGCGTCATGTATAAAAACGCCGTGAAAAAGGCCTCCTCGGAGAGGATCGCCGTTTTCTGGGTAAACATAATCCCCGCACTTTTTCAAGTTCCATAGAGAACTTCGAAAAAGTAGAACTTACCCACGAAAATCGCGATCCGTATTTCACAAATTGTCTTCCTTCTGCGAGGGAGAAGAGTTAAGGCACTTATAAGAAGGAGAAGTCTTGCAAGTACCTGATCATGCTTTGCCAATATATGGTAATTTCTGCAAGGCAAAAGTTAGAGCATGCAGAAAGAGATAGGAACACGCGAGTGCCTGGAGAGAACTCGCGATCACCTGCTAACCTCTGCAAAAGAAAGTTTAAGCAGGTATTTACTATAGCGCGAGTACATGAAGAGAGGGGCCAAAAAGTGCTAATCTCTGCAAAAGAGAACTCTAAGCAGGTGTAAAGCAAACTACAATGCGAGTACCTGAATAGAACTCACGAACACCTGCAAATCTATGCAAAAGAACTTAAAGTAGGCAAAAGAATCTATAACGCGAGTACCTGAAGAGAACTCGCGAACACCTGCTAACCTCTGCAAAAACAGAACTTAAAGCAGGCATATAAAACATAACGCGAGTACCTGAAGAGAACTCGCGAACACCTGCAATTTTCTGTAAAAGAGAATTCAAGGCAGGTATAAAACATAGCGCGAGTACCTGAAAAGAACTCGTGAATACCTGCTAATGTCTAAAAAGAACTCGCGAAGACCTGGTAATCTCTGCAAAGGCGAACTCAAAGCAGACATATTAAATATAACGCGAGTACCTGAAAAGAACTCGCGAAAACCTGCTAATCTCTACAAAAGAGAACTCAAACTAGGCATATAAAATACAATGCGAGTACCTGAAATGAACTCGCGAAGACCTGCTAATCTCTGCAAAAGAGAACTCCAAGCAGGCATATAAAACATAACGCGAGTACCTGAAGAAACCTCGCGAACACCTGCTAATTTCTGCAAAACAGAACTCAAAGCAGACATTCAATATAACGCGAGTACCTGAAGAGAACTCGCGAATACCTGCCAATCTCTGCAAAAGAGAACTCAAAGCAGGTATAAAACATAACGCCAGTACCTGAAAAGAACTCGCGAATACCTGCTAATCTCTGCAAAACAGAACATAAATTAGGTATAAAACAATCTAATACGCGAGTACCTGAAGTGAACTCGCGAATATCTGCTAATATCTGCAAAACAGAACATAAAGCAGACATACAATATAACGCGAGTACCTGAAGAGAACTCGCGAATACCTACTAATATCTGCAAAGCAGGTCATAAAGCAGGTATAAAACAATCCAATACGCGAGTACCTGAAGAGAACTCGCGAATACCTGCTAATATCTGCAAAATAGAACATAAAGCAGGTATAAAACAATCTAATATGCGAGTACCTGATGAGAACTCGCGAATACCTGCTAATATCTGCAAAACAGAACATAAAGCAGGTATAAAACAATCTAATACACGAGTACCTGAAGAGAACTCGCGAATACCTGCTAATATCTGCAAAACAGAACATAAAGCAGATATAAAACAATCTAATACGCGAGTACCTGAAGAGAACTCGCGAATACCTGCTAATATCTGCAAAACAGAACATAAAGCAGGTATAAAACAATCTAATACGCGAGTACCTGAAGAGAACTCGCGAATACCTGCTAATATCTGCAAAACAGAACATAAAGCAGTTATAAAACAATCTAATACGCGAGTACCTGAAGAGAACTCGCGAATACCTGCTAATATCTGCAAAACAGAACATAAAGCAGGTATAAAACGATCTAATATGCGAGTACCTAAAGAGAACTCGCAAATACCTGCTAATATCTGCAAAACAGAACATAAAGCAGATATAAAACAATCTAATACGCGAGTACCTGAAGATAACTCGCGAATACCTGCTAATATCTGCAAAACAGAACATAAAGCAGGTATAAAACAATCTAATACGCGAGTACCTGAAGAGAACTCGCGAATACCTGCTAATATCTGCAAAACAGAACATAAAGCAGATATAAAACAATCTAATACGCGAGTACCTGAAGAGAGCTCGCGAATACCTGCTAATATCTGCAAAACAGATCATAAAGCAGGTATAAAACAATCTAATACGCGAGTACCTGAAGAGAACTCGCGAATATCTGCTTATATCTGCAAAACAGAACATAAAGCAGGTATAAAACAATCTAATACGCGAGTACCTGAAGAGAACTCGCGAATACCTGCTAATATCTGCAAAACAGAACATAAAGCAGGTATAAAACAATCTAATACGCGAGTACCTGAAGAGAACTCGCGAATACCTGCTAATATCTGCAAAACAGAACATAAAGCAGATATAAAACAATCTAATACGCGAGTACCTGAAGAGAACTCGCGAATACCTGCTAATATCTGCAAAACAGAACATAAAGCAGGTATAAAACGATCTAATATGCGAGTACCTGAAGAGAACTCGCAAATACCTGCTAATATCTGCAAAACAGAACATAAGGCAGATATAAAACAATCTAATACGCGAGCACCTGAAGAGAACTCGCGAATACCTGCTAATATCTGCAAAACAGAACATAAAGCAGATATAAAACAATCTAATACGCGAGTACCTGAATAGAACTCGCAAATACCTGCTAATATCTGCAAAACAGAACATAAAGCAAATATAAAACGATCTAATATGCGAGTACCTAAAGAGAACTCGCAAATACCTGCTAATATCTGCAAAACAGAACATAAAGCAGATATAAAACAATCTAATACGCGAGTACCTGAAGAGAACTCGCGAATACCTGCTAATATCTGCAAAACAGAACATAAAGCAGGTATAAAACAATCTAATACGCGAGTACCTGAAGAGAACTCGCGAATACCTGCTAATATCTGCAAAACAGATCATAAAGCAGGTATAAAACAATCTAATACGCGAGTACCTGAAGTGAACTCGCGAATATCTGCTTATATCTGCAAAACAGAACATAAAGCAGGTATAAAACAATCTAATACGCGAGTACCTGAAGAGAACTCGCGAATACCTGCTAATATCTGCAAAACAGAACATAAAGCAGATATAAAACAATCTAATACGCGAGTACCTGAAGAGAACTCGCGAATACCTGCTAATATCTGCAAAACAGAACATAAAGCAGGTATAAAACGATCTAATATGCGAGTACCTGAAGAGAACTCGCAAATACCTGCTAATATCTGCAAAACAGAATATAAAGCAGGTATAAAACAATCTAATACGCGAGTACCTGAAGAGAACTCGCGAATACCTGCTAATATCTGCAAAACAGAACATAAAGCAGATATAAAACAATCTAATATGCGAGTACCTGAAGAGAACTCGCGAATACCTGCTAATATCTGCAAAACAGAACATAAAGCAGGTATAAAACGATCTAATATGCGAGTACCTGAAGAGAACTCGCAAATACCTGCTAATCTCTGCAAAACAGAACATAAAGCAGGTATAAAATAATCTAATATGCGAGTACCTGAAGAGAACTCGCAACCACCTGTTCATCTTCTCATGTAAACATCTATAGAAAAGAAGTTTTTGGATGTCTAGATACAATATGGTGATATTCACCTCATTTGTAAGCAAAAAGCTAGCATAGCACCTGTATCATATGCAAAGGAAGCAGTAATGCTCAATTGGAGCAACCACTATAATGTGGATATATAGAGATGAAACTATAAAGAGGCGACCATCAAAAGATGGGTTCAATTGCTTTTAAAGATTTGAGCGACCATCGGAAGACGGGTTTGATTGCCTTTAAGATTTTGGCGACCATCGAAAGATGGGTTTGATTGCCTTTAGAGATTTTGGCGACCATCGAAAGATGGGTTTGATTGCCTTTAGAGATTTTGGCGACCATCGAAAGATGGGTTTGATTGCCTTTAGAGATTTTGGCGACCATCGAAAGATGGGTTTGATTGCCTTTAAAGATTTTGGCGACCATCGAAAGATGGGTTTGATTGCCTTTAAGATTTTGGCGACCATCGAAAGATGGGTTTGATTGCCTTTAGAGATTTTGGCGACCATCGAAAGATGGGTTTGATTGCCTTTAGAGATTTTGGCGACCATCGAAAGATGGGTTTGATTGCCTTTAGAGATTTTGGCGACCATCGAAAGATGGGTTTGATTGCCTTTAAAGATTTTGGCGACCATCGAAAGATGGGTTTGATTGCCTTTAGAGATTTTGGCGACCATCGAAAGATGGGTTTGATTGCCTTTAGAGATTTTGGCGACCATCGAAAGATGGGTTTGATTGCCACAACATTCACAAGCCATTTTCAACCATGTATGCATTTGAAGGAAAGAGCTAATGTAAACATAACTGAAAGAGTTTTAAGACGAGCTTTAAGACAAACCTTTCTGCCAATGAAAGTAGATCCAGCATCACTTCGAGTGAATAACCGATATTGCTAGAAAAGATTTTACAATAATATTTTTAAGCAACATATTCCCGCAGTTTGCCTTCTTTCGACAACTTCTCTACAAGCTTATGTAGAGCGCGACACTTTTCTGTATCCTGACCCACACACATGTGGTATTGACAAAACAAGTCTTTGTGACAATTCCTATGATCAGGTCGCATGAGAGAAGGCCTTGTGAAACCAGGTTCTTGCTAGATAATCTGAAGAGCTTCTTTCATTGAGATAGTTAAACCTGTATACCTTCCTCGGAGCTTATCTTGCTTATGCGGGCGAGGAGAATTGCATGACCTGTAACTATAAGTCTGAGTTGGGATATGAGGGTTGACAAGACATAGCTCTGATTGATTTAGCTGCAGGAAACTTGGAGAAGCAGATAGATGCTCATAATCATAGCATATTTCACGTTGAGATGATAAGTTGGGACCTTGTTCATATTCTAACAAATAGCCACGGCGATTGATAGGAAGATGACCATGAGAAGAATAATCCTTCTGTTGTTGTTGGGGCCTCTGAATTAAAGAAGCAAAATAATCGGGGTTCGCATCCTCGGCCTTAATGAACTGATTTGCTATTTCAATAAGATGAGCATAAGATTCTGGCTCTTTCATGGTGACTTCAAACTTAAGAGGACCTTCCTGGAGACCATTAATTAAGGCATGTTTATAGAGACTTTGATCAGCATTAACAACATCAAGGATTTCTTTTTGAAAGCGATCGATGAAGTGAGCCGTGGATTCGTTATCCATTTGCTTGATCTGAAAAAGAGCTGGAAGACCTCTCTTACGTTTCCTTAAAGTGCTGAACCTCAAATAAAATTCTCTTCGAAGATCTCCGAAGCAATTGATCGATTGAGATGGTAAATGGTAGAACCAATCCAAAACTTGACCGTCAAAGGTCATGATGAGAAGTTTACACTTGATACCATCTGATAGAGCTCTTAGTGAGGTAGCTGCCTCAAAGGCTTGCAGATGAAAAACCGGATCACTCATTCCAGAATAGACTGGCAGACGAGGCTCTTTGAAATCATTTGGGACTACTTCCCAACGAATTTTGTATGATAATGGGGAAGGTTCTTGTTCTTCTCCTGCAGGAATTGTTAGTCTATCAACAAGGTAAGGTGGATCACCCATACTAACCTTATGAGACTCATAATGAGGAATAGAGAGTCCTGCTGCTTCAGGTTGTAACAAATGTTCTAGATGACTGCTAGAAGGCTTGTCATAAGTAGCTGCTATAGTATTAAGTTGAGAATCCACTTGTCTTTTGAGGTGGGCGATCTCTGCTAATAGGGGGTTTATGTCATCACTTTGAACAGGAACTTCAAGATGATTGGAAGGATGCTCGAGGTCTTCTGACGGATGATCCATGAAAACAGGAAATGTTGAAAGAGAAAAACTGAAATAACTTTCAAACGGAGCCGAATTTCTGAAATCCGAGGGCTAAAAAGTGCCTGAACGGGGAACCCCGTTCAATTTTTGGATAGTTCGGCTCAAGACGGTCGCGTCGGGCTTTGAATTTCTGAATTCCGACACCCGGATCAAAAGTTATGGCCGTTTTAAAATTGAAGGTATTTTAGGCCAAATCTCGCGTCTTCATCGCAACTGTTGTTCATCAACCACTCGCAATCTGAAGGTCGCGTGTTTCTGTTGAATCCAAAATTGCACCTCCACGATCTACTCGAGGGGATTGGGGGAAAAGGAGGCCGCGAGCAGCTGGTTACTTGGGTCGCGAGTGAAGAGGGGAGAAGAAGAGAGGGCCGCTAGCTTGCGGCGAGGCCAGACTTCGCCCGTCGCGGCAAAAGCCACTCCTGCGACGGGCTTTCCCTTTATTCAATAATCTGTCTTACAACTTGCCACTTTTAGTTCATGGAAATGAAATGAGTACAAGAGGATGACAGATAAGAAAGTCAAGTCGCCCAGGCTGTTTTGCTGAGGCCGCCCGGCCTGTTTCTTGAGGTCGCCCGGGCTGCTTTGTTGAGGCCGCCCGGCCTGTTTCTTGAGGTCGCCCGGGCTGCTTTGTTGAGGCCGCCCGGCCTGTTTCTTGAGGTCGCCCGGGCTGCTTTGTTGAGGTCGCTCGGAAAGGCCGCAGCTAGGTGCGGTCTGGCTGTTTCTAGCCGCTAGTTTTGCCCCCAACTTGCCTGTCCTTTGTTCATGGTCGAGGGTCCTATTTATAGGCTCTGGGTCGATGTCGTCACCTCCGGTGAGCCGGTGACTGGATCCCTACCTGCGCGGTCTGAAGGAAGAGGCCGTCCGGCTTGGCGGCCTGACGGAGGAGGCCGCCACTGCTGGGCGGTCTGACGGAGGAAGCCGCCCCTGCTGGGCGGCCTGACGGAGTAGGCCGCCCCTGCCGGGCGGTCTGACGGAGGAGGCCGCCCCTGCTGGGCGGTCTGACGGAGTAGGCCGCCCCTACCGGGCGGTCTGACGGAGGAGGCCGCCCCTGCTGGGCGGTCTGACGGAGTAGGCCGCCCCTGCCGGGCGGTCTGACGGAGGAGGCCGCCCCTGCTGGGCGGTCTGACGGAGGAGGCCGCCCCTGCTGGGCGGTCTGACGGAGGAGGCCGCCCCTGCTGGGCGGTCTGACGGAGGAGGCCGCCCCTGCTGGGCGGTCTGACGGAGGAGGCCGCCCCTGCTGGGCGGTCTGACGGAGGAGGCCGCCCCTGCTGGGCGGTCTGACGGAGTAGGCCGCCCCTGCCGGGCGGTCTGACGGAGGAGGCCGCCCCTGCCGGGCGGTCTGACGGAGGAGGCCGCCCCTGCTGGGCGGTCTAACGGAGGAAGCCGCCCCTGCTGGGCGGTCTGACGGAGGAGGCCGCCCCTGCTGGGCGGTCTGACGGAGTAGGCCGCGCCTGCGGGGCGGTCTGACGGAGTAGGCCGCCCCTGCCGGGCGGCCTGACGGAGGAGGCCGCCCCTGCTGGGCGGCCTGACGGAGGCCACACGCCTTGGGTGATCTGAAGGAGGAGGTCGTCCCTTCTTACCATTCTGGGCGCGTCATGTATAAAAACGCCGTGAAAAAGGCCTCCTCGGAGAGGATCGCCGTTTTCTGGGTAAACACAAATCTTCCTCGATTTGTTCTTTATACAAGAAACCATAAGAGGCAAATGCCTCCCTGTAGAGAGAATAAAAAAGGTATGTACAGACTCAAATGACCAAGTGGGCAGGTGGGCCTCGGCGGCGAACATTGCTTTCCTCAAGTGGTCATAAGAGCTGTAAACGACTCATCCGCTCTCTTGCCTAGGGTTACAAGCCGAGTTGATCAATTGGGCAGGTGGGCCTCGGCGGCGAACATTGCTTTCCTCAGAGAGATCAACTCAGTTGTGGGCCCAACTAGGCACCGTTTCGAGAGTACCTAAGAGTATTCGATGGTCACTGACTATGATGATCAGTTGGGCAGGTGGGCCTCGGCGGCGAACATTGCTTTCCTCAGAAAGATCATCAAAGCTGTAACTATATCCCTTCGGGGCATGATAGAGCTGACAATCACCTAGACCTCCCTTGATGCAGGGGTGTGTCAGATATCGGCCGGGATCCAAAATTCTGAAAACCTCCGCAGCGGAATTGGCAAGCTACCACTACACGTGTGCGAAAACTCCCTGCATCACATGGTCTTGGTGGGTTTTACGCTACGACTACAATCCGAGGGGGTTCGAGCAGAATTCGGCGATATCTCAGAGGTTTGGGGAGTGAGATATGTATATTTACATTCACAATGTAGAGAACCATCAGACAAGAAGAGGTGTCAGTATAGGGCTTTTCATTTAATACCAAAAGAAATGTAGAGAATAAAAGAGATAATTCAAGGATAGAATCGTTTAAGATCGTCACCGCTCCAAGTACGCGGGATGTCTTCCCCTTCACTGGTGTGGAGACGGTAGGCCCCGTTATTTAATACTTCTTTGATGATAAAAGGTCCTGCCCAATTAGGATCCAGCTTTCCAACATTACCAGACCTGGCTGCAGCGTCCACTTTCTTTAATACCAAATCACCACTTGCGAACTGCTTTACTCTGACATTCTTGTCAAAATATTTTGCCATTCTCCTTTTAACTTCCTCCTGTCTGATAGTTGCCTCGTCTTGAAGCTCCTCGATCAGATCCAGACTATACCTCATAGCCTCATCATTTTCATCCATCCATGATTCTCCTCCCTCTTTTGCATACATAACCCTTGGAGTGACTACTTCAAATTCTACGGGAACAACAGCCTCTGAGCCATGGGATAGTTTGAACGGCGTCTCCCCTGTAGCTGAAGATGGCGTAGTACGAAGAGTCCAAAGGATGGAAGGAAGCTGGTCCGCCCAATTCCCTTTTTGATTTAAGACCCTTTTCATCAAGAGCTGCCGGATTTGCCTGTTCGCTGCTTCCACCTGACCATTGGTCCTGGGATGATGTACTGAGGAAAATCGTAGATCAATTCCCACCTGATCGCAGAAGCTTCTCATCTCGGAATTGTTGAACTGTGGACCGTTATCGGTAACAATTGCTAACGGAATCCCATGCCGGCAGATTATTTCCCCCCAGATGAAGTTTTTGACAATTTGAGTTGTTGTTTTCGCCAGCGCTTTTGCCTCAATCCACTTACTGAAATAGTCGATCATTACAAGGATGAAACGGCGTTGACCGCTGGCCATCGGAAAGGGTCCCATAAGATCCATTCCCCATACTGCAAAGGGCCATGGCGCGGTTATCGACCTGAGCGACTGAGCAGGCAAATGTTGAAGAGGAGCGAACTTTTGGCACTGGACACATCGCCTGGCAAATGCTTCAGCATCCTTCCTCATGGTCGGCCAGAAATATCCCTGCCGCAAGATCCTTTTCTCCAAAGTCTTCGCTCCTGAATGACTACCACACTCTCCTGAATGAATTTCCTGAAGTATGATCGGAATTTCTTCTTCTGAGACACATCGCGCTGAGGGAGAAATCAGAGTTTTCCTATACAGGACTCCTGCCATCAAGTAGTAGTAGGCTGCCTTTCTTTTGAATCTATTTCTGTCCCTGATTGATGAATGAAACTCTCCTTTTGATAGAAACAATTCATAGGGGTCTTTCCAGGAAGGATGCTGATCGATCTGCATGAGCTCCTCTTCCTCTGTCTCATCTATTGCCGGACGAAAGAGTTCTGAGGTCACCCCTCCTGATGGAAGACCAAACTTTGACAATTCGTCTGCCTCTTCATTCTGTGTTCTCGGAATATGTTCGATAATGAAGGATTTGAATCTCCCAATTTCTTTCTTAGCTAAAAATAGATACTTTCTCAATATCGGTTCTCTTGTTTCATAATTCCCTAGAACCTGCGAAGCCATCACAAGAGAATCAGTTTTCACATGAACGTGTTCTATCCCAAGCTCCTTCGCGAGTCTCAAGCCGGCCAAGAATGCTTCGTATTCGGCCTGGTTATTTGTAACTGAAAAGAAGAACTTGATAGCCTGCTCCAGCCTGATGCCATTTGGACTGATCAGAACCACTCCGGCTCCCACGGAGTTTCTGCCAGAAGCCCCATCCACATAAATGATCCAAGCCAAGGGAGATTGCACTATTTGTTCTGGATTAGACTCCATCGTGTCTACCAAGAAATCTGCCAATACTTGTGCCTTTATTGCCGTTCTGGGAATGTATAATATTTCGAACTCGCTTAACTCGATTGCCCATTTGGCCAACCTTCCTGAATGATCCGGCTTTTCCAAGATGCTCTTTAGTGGATGGTCCGAGACCACCTGAATGGGATGAGCCTGAAAATAGGGGCGGAGCCTTCGTGATGACATGACCAAAGCCAAGGCTAATTTCTCCAAGATTGAATATCTAGTTTCCGCATCTTTGAGGATGTGGCTGACATAATATATAGGAAACTGCTTCTTTTTTTCTTCCCGCACCAGGACAGAGCTTATCGCATCTGGGCCCACTCCCAAGTATAAGAATAGTGTTTCCCCTTCGCGAGGGCTTTGAAGAAGAGGGGTTGAGGTTAACTGCTTTTTCAACTGTTCGAAAGCATTATCGCACTCTTCACTCCATTCGAACTTAGATCCTCCCCTAAGTGTTTTGAAAAATGGAGCGCTTTTATCCCCTGACTTGGAAATGAATCGGCTCAATCCTGCCAACCTCCCCCCAAGTTGCTGCACTTCCTTCGGATTGCGAGGAGGGGTCATGTCCAGGATGGCCTTTACTTTATCTGGGTTTGGCGCGAGGCCATTAGGAGTGAGAAGGTGTCCCAGAAATTTTCCTTTGTTGGCCCCAAACACACATTTCAAAGGATTTAGTTTTAATTTGAACCTCCGCAGAGTAGCGAACGTCTCTACGAGGTCTTTCAGATGGATTGAAAAAGTTTTACTTTTTAGAAGAAGATCGTCTACATATACTTCAAGATTTCTCCCTTTCTGTTTTTTGAATACTGTGTCCATCATCCTCTGATATGTTGCCCCCGCATTTTTGAGCCCGAAGGGCATGACGAGATAACAATAACATCCATCATTGGTAATGAAGGATGTATGCGGGATATCAGGTTTATGCATCTTAATCTGGTGATAACCAGAAAATGCATCTAGAAAGCTCATGAAATTATATCCTACCGCGGAATCTACTAAAACATCTATCCGAGGCAAGGGATAGCAATCTTTGGGGCACGCTTTATTGAGCTTTGTGAAGTCCACGCACATGCGCCACTTCCCACCAGATTTTGGAACCATTACAATGTTTGACATCCACGTTGGATATTGAATTTCAGAAATAAAACCCGCTTTTAGGAGCTTGGAAACCTCCTCTCTGATGGGCAATGCCAGCTTTGTTGCCACCTCCCTCTTCTTTTGTTGGATCGGCTTGAATTCAGGAGAGACGTTGAGGTGATGGCATGCTACGTCTGGATCTACCCCAGGCATGTCCTCCGCTGACCAGGCGAAGATGTCCAAGTTCTCCAACAGGCAGGAGGTTAGTTGAGCTTTTTCCTCTTCCGACAGCTCGGCGTTGATGATCAGCTTCTTCTCTTCCCCTTCAGCAATGGGGACTTCTTGGATCTCCTGGGCAGGTTCCAGGTAAACTCCTTTTCGCTCTGTGCTTTCTTTGATTTCCTCAGGGAGCTTGGACACCTCGTAGATGTCATTCTGAGCCTTGTGAAGTGGTGCCTCGGTGATCACATTAACTGTCTTTACATAGCATTCGCGAGCAACCCTTGGATCACTCCGGATCCGATATTGACGCCCCTCAGCGGCGAACTTCAAGGCCAAATGGAAGGTAGATACTACCGCTCTGTAAGCGTTCAGAATTGGCCTTCCGAAAATTGCACAGTAGCTGCTTGGGGCTTCCACCACCACGAAGTTTATTAGCTTTGTTATACCCCCCAGCGATACCAAAAGCTTTACGCATCCCTCCACTTCCTTCTTCTCTCCCGAGAAGCCATAGAGGGGCCCTTCCGTGGAGAGTAAAGACTTTCCAATTTTAAGGGCTTCGAATGTTTCACGGAAAATGAGATTAACTGAGCTGCCGGTATCAATCAGAATTTTGTGCACGGTGTAGTTTTCAATAACCGCCTTTATCACCACTGCATCATCAAAAGGATTTGCATTTGGGGAAAGATCTTCTTGGCCGAAGGTAACGACCGCCCTTTCTGGAGTAGAAGTGGAGGCGACTGCCACTTCTTGCTTCGTAACTCTCCCGATGCTAGATTTCCGAGAAGATTCTACTCCTGCCCCACCATGAATGCAATAGACATTGCCAAGAGGGCCAACGTCATTCACCTCTATACACTCGGTTGTGGGATGTATATCCCCATAGCAACCTGCCTCTTCCACATCAGCACACTCCCAGGTCATTTCGACCACTTCCTTCTTCTTCTCGGTTCGCGGCTCAACCGGGGTTTCTTGCCGAATCAACCCTCGGAGCTTCCCCTCTTTCAGGAGCTTCTCTATCAACCACCGGAGGGCCCGGCAATCCTCAGTCTGATGCCCTTCCTCTTTATGATATTCACAATAAAAGTTAGGGTTCCGGTTGCGAACTTCTGATTTCAAGGGAGGAGGCCTCTTGAAGTCAGGCCTCTTTTGGAGAATCTGCATGACCTCGTTCATGGTGACGTTGAGAGGGGTGAACGACTCCTGAGATTCATCATATCGGATGGATGGAATAGTTGAGGATGGTTGTGCGATGTACTGCGGCAGATATACAGGCATTATTTGCGGAGCTCCCATGGGTTGAGTGGGTGCGATGGCCAACGGCGGTTTCTGATCTTGAAACCGTTGATGGCCGAGGAATGGTTGTTTAGGCTTAAGATTCCTCCCCCTCTGAGCCCGGGGTTCGAAATCAGGCCGAGATGGATGATTGTAACGTTGCTGATGAGTTGATGCGGGACTAAACTGATCGTTATTGCTGAGCAACTTGGCAACATAACCAGGATTAGTCTTTTCTCCCCTGATAAATTTGTTAGCCAGACTAATCATCTCCTGGTATGTTTTTGGCTCCCTGATTTGAGCTTCAAATTTCAGCGGCCCCTCCCTAAGGCCATGCATCAGAGCGACCCTATATAACTCTGGATCGACGTTTTGCACCTCCATTATCTCCCTTTGGAAACGGTCGACGAAGCGGGCCCACGTTTCGTTTTCCTGCTGCCGTATCTCAAATAGGGCTGCCGGACCGTTCTTCCTCTTTTTCGAGGTAGAGAATCGAAGCAGAAATTCTCTACGCAGTTCTGCAAAACATCTAATGGATCGAGGATGCAATCCATAGAACCATTCTCTGGCTTGTCCATCGAAGGACGTCACCAGGAGCTTACACTTAGTTGCATCAGTGATGGTCCTCAGAGCAACAGCCGATTCAAACGCTTGAAGATGAATTGCCGGATCGGACTCCCCACCATATGTTGATAAGCGTGGTTCTCGAAAGTTATTCGGAGCCGGCTCTCCCCGGATCTCATCCGTGAAGGGAGAACTCTCCTCGGCATCCTCGTATAGAGAAAAAGCAGGGTGGTAGGGGATCTCTGCTGCGGTCATTTGCGGACAGGCCGCCTGATAGGAGCGGGCAGGTGCTCCGGCCAGGTAGGACTGGTAGGCGGCGACCTCAGGCGGATGGGAAAAGCGAGCGGCCTGAGAAGCCGCCCCCTGGAAGTCAAGGACTCGAGCCGGCATACACCGCGCGGCCTCCTGGTAGAAATTCTGCCGATCCGCAGAACCTTCTGGTGGCGGTTGGGAGTGAGCGACCTGCGCAAATGGGTATGGAGGTGGAGGAGGTAGAACAGGGGTCATGGCCGGGTTGACTGCGGCCTGTTGGGGGGCTAACTGCTTGGTTAGCAGAGCTAGAGCCTGACTGATCGCGTCCAGACGCTGATCAGTTGCTTTCTGAGCCTGGTCGGCTTCTCTCTTAGTTCGCTCCAGAGCCTCCCACAGGGAGTCATCGCTATGATCGGACCGGTCTCTTGGAGGGAACTGGCGGTCTGACATTCTGAACCAAAGATTTCGCTGATAGTCCGCGATCTGAAGGTCGCGTGTTTCTGTTCGATTCAAAAGTGCGCTCACGAAGAAAATCGAGGGCTGCGGATTATCGGTTACTATTTGGTTAGAGAATTTAGACCGCTAGCAGCGGTCGAGGCCGGACTTCGCCCGCCGCGGCAAATGCCACTCTTGCGACGGGCTTTCCTTTGATTGAAAAGTAGCGGTTACAAGTGCAGGAAAGCAGAAGCCGGCCGGTCAAACAGTTCGCGAGACCTGAAACTCGAGACCGGAGCTCCGACAGGCGAGCTCTTCGATTCGAGTGTGTGTCTTGTGAACAGTGCCGCCCCCTATTTATAGGCTTGGGGGCCTGCCCGAATGGGCAGGGATAAAATAACCACCTGCCCGGGTACAGGAGAAACGGGCAGGCGGTGACGGGATGCACAAGGAAGAAAAAAAAGGAAAGAAGCCGCGCGGCTTGGCGGCTTGCTCTTCCGACCTGTCTTGCTTGAGGCTGAGGACACCGGGACCAAGTCAATAATGCAGACCGCGCGGTTTGGAGATTGAGGCCGCGGTCTGCCTTCTGGTCATGACTTAGCCGATCTTCACGGGGTAACTTGGATAGCCTTTGATCTGGAGCCCCGGCCTGTTCTTCGGGGCTGGAACCTCGAGTTTCTATGGGACAACCCGCGCGGCCTTCTAGCTGAGACTGCGGATGAACTTTTTGCCTTAGCTCTTGACGATCTTCTCCCTTTGGGGGCGATCCGGAAATGACACCAGGCCGCCCGGCCTGGCCCTTCTTGAACTGGGAACCGCTGATCCCGGGACCCAGCGGCCTGACCCAGGAGTTCGAGCGGTCTGCTAATGGTCCAACCCGAGAAGCGGTTTTCCGGGCAAACAATGGCTGTTAGAAATTTAGATGTAATTTGGAGCTAAATCAAAAGTTATGGCTATATATCGACAACTAAATGAACTGGAATGGGTAAAACTTGTGCTCCAATGAATGTAGTGCTCCGAGCTCATCCCGAAAAGGTGTTGTGGGGTAAAATCAGACAACCGGATCAAAAGTTATTGATGTTCATAGTTTAACTGTCATTTGGAGCTAAATCTCTCACTTTCGCTACAAACCGCATCTAAAATTCTTTCATTTTGAAATTTATGTGTCATTTGGAGCAAAATCTTGCATTACCAGTAGAACCCACTGTATATCGACCTCTAAATGAGCTTGAATGAGTTAAAATTATTCTCCATTGGATTTAGGGCTCCTATCTCATTATGAAAAGGTGTCCTTTGGAGCTAAATTTCGCATTACCGCTGCAACCAGCTATATATCGACAACTAAATGAACTGGAATGGGTAAATCTTGTGCTCCAATAAACGTAGTGCTCTGAGCTTATTCCGAAAAGGTGTTGTGTGGTAAAATCAGACAACCAGATCAAAAGTTATTGTTGTTTAAAGTTTGAGTGTCATTTGGAGCTAAATCTCTCACTTTCTTCTATAAACCGCATCTAAAATTCTTTCATTTTGAAATTTATGTGTCATTTGGAGCAAAATCTCTCATTACCAGGAGAACCCACTGTATATCGACCTCTAAACGAGCTTGAATGGGTTAAAATTGTTCTCCTTTGGATTTAGGGCTCCTATCTCATTCTGAAAAGGTGTCCTTTGAGCTAAATTTCGCATTACCGCTGCAACCGGCTATATATCGACTACTAAATGAACTAGAATGGGTAAAACTTGTGCTCCAATGAATGTAGTGCTCCGAGCTCATTCCGAAAAGGTGTTGTGGGGTAAAGTCAGACAATCAGATCAAAAGTTATTGTTGTTTAAAGTTTGAGTGTCATTTGGAGCTAAATCTCTCACTTTCGCTACAAACCGCATCTAAATTTCTTTCATTTTGCAATTTATGTGTCATTTGGAACAAAATCTCGCATTACCAGTAGAACCCACTGTATATCGACCTCTAAATGAGCTTGAATGGGTTAAAATTGTTCTCCATTGGATTTAGGGCTCCTATCTCATTCTGAAGAGGTGTCCTTTGGAGCTAAATTTCGCATTACCGCTGCAACCGGCTATATATCGACAACTAAATGGACTGGAATGGGTAAGATTGTGCTCCAATGAATGTAGTGTTCCGAGCTCATTCCGAAAAGGTGTTGTGGGGTAATGTCAGACAACCAGATCAAAACTTATTGATGTTTAAAGTTTGAGTGTCATTTGGAGCTAAATCTCTCACTTTCACTACAAACAGCATCTATAATTCTTTCATTTTGAAATTTATGTGTCATTTGGAGCAAAATCTCGCATTCCCAGAAGAACCCCTGTGTATCGACCTCTAAATGAGCTTGAATGGGTTAAAATTGTTCTCCATTGGATTTAGAGCTCCTATCTCATTCTGAAAAGGTGTCCTTTGGAGCTAAATTTCGCATTACCGCTGCAACCGGCTATATATCGACAACTAAATGAACTGGAATGGGTAAAACTTGTGCTCCAATGAATGTAGTGCTCCGAGCTCATTTCGAAAAGGTGTTGTGGGATAAAGTCAGACAACCAGATGAAAAGTTATTGTTGTTTAAAGTTTGAGTGTCATTTGGAGCTAAATCTCTCACTTTCGCTACAAACCGCAACTAAAATTCTTTCATTTTGAAATTTATGTGTTATTTGGAGCAAAATCTCGCATTACCAGTAGAACCCACTGTATATCGACCTCTAAATGAGCTTGAATGGGTTAAAATTGTTCTCTATTGGATTTAGGGCTCCTATCTCATTATGAAAAGGTATTGTGGGTGAAAATTTGACAACCGGATCAAAAGTTACGGATGTTTGAAGTTTAGATCTCATTTCGAGCTAAATACCTTATTACCAACCCGGCTGTATATTGACCACTAAACAAACTAGAATGGGCAAAAATTGTTCTCCATTGGATGTAGGGCTCCGAGCTCATTCCAAAAAGGCGTTGTACGCAAAAATCAGACAACCAGATCAAAATTTATGGCTGTTACAGTTTATGTGTCAAGAGGAGCAAAATTCCTCATTACCATTGCAACCGACTGTATATTGACTTCTAAAATGAGCTGGAATGGTTTAAAATTGTGCCCCATTGGATGTATGCCTCCGAGCATATTCCGTAAAGGTGTTGTGGGCAACAATCAAACATACAAATCAAAAGTTATGGCTGTTAGAAGTTTAGGTGTCCTTTGGAGCTAAATTACGCATTACCGCTGCAACTGGCTATATATCGACAACTAAATGAACTGGAATGGGTAAAACTTGTGCTCCAATGAATGTAGTGCTCCGAGCTCATTCTGAAAAGGTGTTGTGGGGTAAAATCAGACAACCGGATCAAAAGTTATTGATGTTCAAAGTTTAAGTGTCATTTGTAGCTAAATCTCTCACTTTCGCTACAAACCGCATCTAAAATTCTTTCATTTTGAAATTAATGTGTCATTTGAACCTAAATCTTACATTACTAGTAGAACCCACTGTATATCGACCTCTAAATGAGCTTGAATGGGTTAAAATTGTTCTCCATTGGATTTAGGGCTCCTATCTTATTCTGAAAAGGTGTCATTTGGAGCTAAATTTCGCATTACCGTTGCAACCAGCTATATATCGACAACTAAATGATATGGAATGGGTAAATCTTGTGCTCCAATAAACGTAGTGCTCTGAGCTTATTCCGAAAAGGTGTTGTGTGGTAAAATCAGACAACCAGATCAATAGTTATTGTTGTTTAAAGTTTGAGTGTCATTTGGAGCTAAATCTCTCACTTTCTGCTACAAACCGCATCTAAAATTCTTTCATTTTGAAATTTATGTGTCATTTGGAGCAAAATCTCGCATTACCAGGAGAACCCACTGTATATCGACCTCTAAACAAGCTTGAATGGGTTAAAATTGTTCTCCTTTGGATTTAGGGCTCCTATCTCATTCTGAAAAGGTGTCCTTTGAGCTAAATTTCGCATTACCGCTGCAACCGGCTATATATTGACTACTAAATGAACTAGAATGTGTAAAACTTGTGCTCAAATGAATGTAGTGCTCCGAGCTCATTCCGAAAAGGTGTTGTGGGGTAAAGTCAGACAACCAGATCAAAAGTTATTGCTGTTTAAAGTTTGAGTGTCATTTGGAGCTAAATCTCTCACTTTCGCTACAAACCGCATCTAAATTTCTTTCATTTTGAAATTTATGTGTCATTTGGAGCAAAATCTCGCATTACGAGGAGAACACACTGTATATTGACCTCTAAACGAGCTTGAATGGGTTAAAATTGTTCTCCTTTGGATTTAGGGCTCCTACCTCATTCTGAAAAGGTGTCCTTTGGAGCTAAATTTCGCATTACCTCTGCAACCGGCTAAATATCGACTACTAAATGAACTGGACAGGAATGGGTAAAACTTGTGCTCCAATGAATGTAGTGCTTCGAGCTCATTCCAAAAAGGTGTTGTGGGGGTAAAGTCAGACAATTATATAAAAAGTTATTGCTGTTTAAAGTTTGAGTGTCATTTGGAGCTAAATCGCTCACTTTCGCTACAAACCGCATCTAAATTTCTTTCATTTTGAAATTTATGTGTCATTTGGAGCAAAATCTCGCATTACCAGTAGATCCCACTGTATATCGACCTCTAAATGAGCTTGAATGGGTTAAAATTGTTCTCCATTGGATTTAGGGCTCCTATCTCATTATGAAAAGGTGTCCTTTGGAGCTAAATTTTGCATTACCGCTGCAACCGACTATATATCGACAACTAAATGGACTGGAATGGTAAAACTTATGCTCCAATGAATGTAGTGCCCCGAGGTCATTCCGAAAAGGTGTTGTGGGGTAAAGCCAGACAACCAGATCAAAACATATTGCTATTTATATTTGAGTGTCATTTGGAGCTAAATCTCTCACTTTCGCTACAAACTGCATCTAAAATTCTTTCATTTTGAAATTTATGTGTCATTTCGAGCAAAATCTCACATTACCAGTAGAACCCACTGTATATCGACCTCTAAACGAGCTTGAATAGGTTAAAATTATTCTCCATTGGATTTAGGGTTCCTATCTCATTCTGAAAAGGTGTACTTTGGAGCTAAATTTTGCATTACCGTTGCAACCGGCTATATATCGACAACTAAATGAACTGGAATGCGTAAAACTTATGCTCCAATGAACGTAGTGCTCCGAGCTCATTCCGAAAAGGTGTTGTGGGGTAAAGTCAGACAACTAGATCAAAAGTTATTGTTGTTTAAAGTTTGAGTGTCATTTGGAGCTAAATCTCTCACTTTCGCTACAAACAGCATCTAAAATTCTTTCATTTTGAAATTTATGTGTCATTTGGAGCAAAATCTTGCATTACCAGTAGAACCCACTGTATATTGACCTCTAAATGAGCTTGAATGGGTTAAAATTGTTCTCCTTTCGAGCTAAATACCTTATTACCAACCCGGCTGTATATTGACCACTAAACAAACTAGAATGGTTAAAAATTGTTCTCCATTGGATGTAGGGCTCCGAGCTCATTCCAAAAAGGTGCTGTACGCAAAAATCGGACAACCAGATCAAAAGTTATGGCTGTTACAGTTTATGTGTCAAGAGGAGCAAAATCCCTCATTACCATTGCAACCGAGTGTATATTGACTTCTAAAATGAGCTGGAATGGTTTAAAATTGTGCTCCATTGGATGTATGCCTCCGAGCATATAACGTAAAGATATTGTGGGCAACAATCAAACATACAAATCAAAAGTTATGGCTGTTAGAAGTTTAGATGTAATTTAGAGCTAAATCAAAAGTTATGGCTATATATCGACAACTAAATGAACTGGAATGGGTAAAACTTGTGCTCCAATGAATGTAGTGCTCCGAGCTCATCCCGAAAAGGTGTTGTGGGGTAAAATCAGACAACCGGATCAAAAGTTATTGATGTTAAAAGTTTAAGTGTCATTTGGAGCTAAATCTCTCACTTTCGCTACAAACCGCATCTAAAATTCTTTCATTTTGAAATTTATGTGTCATTTGGAGCAAAATCTTGCATTACCAGTAGAACCCACTGTATATCGACCTCTAAATGAGCTTGAATGGGTTAAAATTATTCTCCATTGGATTTAGGGCTCCTATCTCATTATGAAAAGGTGTCCTTTGGAGCTAAATTTCGCATTACCGCTGCAACCAGCTATATATCGACAACTAAATGAACTGGAATGGGTAAATCTTGTGCTCCAATAAACGTAGTGCTCTGAGCTTATTCCGAAAAGGTGTTGTGTGGTAAAATCAGACAACCAGATCAAAAGTTATTGTTGTTTAAAGTTTGAGTGTCATTTGGAGCTAAATCTCTCACTTTCTTCTATAAACCGCATCTAAAATTCTTTCATTTTGAAATTTATGTGTAATTTGGAGCAAAATCTCGCATTACCAGGAGAACCCACTATATATCGACCTCTAAACGGGCTTGAATGGGTTAAAATTGTTCTCCTTTGGATTTAGGGCTCCTATCTCATTCTGAAAAGGTGTCCTTTGAGCTAAATTTCGCATTACCGCTGCAACCGGCTATATATCGACTACTAAATGAACTAGAATGGGTAAAACTTGTGCTCCAATGAATGTAGTGCTCCGAGCTCATTCCGAAAAGGTGTTGTGGGGTAAAGTCAGATAACCAGATCAAAAGTTATTGTTGTTTAAAGTTTGAGTGTCATTTGGAGATAAATCTCTCACTTTCGCTACAAACCGCATCTAAATTTCTTTCATTTTGAAATTTATGTGTCATTTAGAACAAAATCTCGCATTACCAGTAGAACCCACTGTATATCGACCTCTAAATGAGCTTGAATGGGTTAAAATTGTTCTCCATTGGATTTAGGGCTCCTATCTCATTCTGAAGAGGTGTCCTTTGGAGCTAAATTTCGCATTACCGCTGCAACCGGCTATATATCGACAACTAAATGGACTGGAATGGGTAAGATTGTGCTCCAATGAATGTAGTGTTCCGAGCTCATTCCGAAAAGGTGTTGTGGGGTAAAGTCAGACAACCAGATCAAAACTTATTGATGTTTAAAGTTTGAGTGTCATTTGGAGCTAAATCTCTCACTTTCGCTACAAATAGCATCTATAATTCTTTCATTTTGAAATTTATGTGTCATTTGGAGCAAAATCTCGCATTCCCAGAAGAACCCCTGTGTATCGACCTCTAAATGAGCTTGAATGGGTTAAAATTGTTCTCCATTGGATTTAGAGCTCCTATCTCATTCTGAAAAGGTGTCCTTTGGAGCTAAATTTCGTATTACCGCTGCAACCGGCTATATATCGACAACTAAATGAACTGGAATGGGTAAAACTTGTGCTCCAATGAATGTAGTGCTCCGAGCTCATTCCGAAAAGGTGTTGTGGGGTAAAGTCAGACAATCAGATCAAAAGTTATTGTTGTTTAAAGTTTGAGTGTCATTTGGAGCTAAATCTCTCACTTTCGCTACAAACAGCATCTATAATTCTTTCATTTTGAAATTTATGTGTCATTTGGAGCAAAATCTCGCATTCCCAGAAGAACCCCTGTGTATCGACCTCTAAATGAGCTTGAATGGGTTAAAATTGTTCTCCATTGGATTTAGAGCTCCTATCTCATTCTGAAAAGGTGTCCTTTGGAGCTAAATTTCGCATCACCGCTGCAACCGGCTATATATCGACTACTAAATGAACTAGAATGTGTAAAACTTGTGCTCAAATGAATGTAGTGCTCCGAGCTCATTCCGAAAAGGTGTTGTGGGGTAAAGTCAGACAACAGATCAAAAGTTATTGCTGTTTAATGTTTGAGTGTCATTTGGAGCTAAATCTCTCACTTTCGCTACAAACCGCATCTAAATTTCTTTAATTTTGAAATTTATGTGTCATTTGGAGCAAAATCTCGCATTACGAGGAGAACACACTGTATATTGACCTTTAAACGAGCTTGAATGGGTTAAAATTGTTCTCCTTTGGATTTAGGGCTCCTACCTCATTCTGAAAAGGTGTCCTTTGGAGCTAAATTTCGCATTACCTCTGCAACCGGCTAAATATCGACTACTAAATGAACTGGATAGGAATGGGTAAACTTGTGCTCCAATGAATGTAGTGCTCCGAGCTCATTCCAAAAAGATGTTGTGGGGGTAAAGTCAGACAATTATATCAAAAGTTATTGCTGTTTAAAGTTTGAGTGTCATTTGGAGCTAAATCGCTCACTTTCGCTACAAACCGCATCTAAATTTCTTTCATTTTGAAATTTATGTGTCATTTGTAGCAAAATCTCGCATTACAAGTAGATCCCACTGTATATCGACCTCTAAATGAGCTTGAATGGGTTAAAATTGTTCTCCATTGGATTTAGGGCTCCTATCTCATTATGAAAAGGTGTCCTTTGGAGCTAAATTTCGCATTACCGCTGCAACCGACTTTATATCGACAACTAAATGGACTGGAATGGTAAAACTTATGCTCCAATGAATGTAGTGCTCCGAGCTCATTCCGAAAAGGTGTTGTGGGGTAAAGTCAGACAACCAGATCAAAACATATTGCTATTTATATTTGAGTGTCATTTGGAGCTAAATCTCTCACTTTCGCTACAAACTGCATCTAAAATTCTTTCATTTTGAAATTTATGTGTCATTTCGAGCAAAATCTCACATTACCAGTAGAACCCACTGTATATCGACCTCTAAACGAGCTTGAA
This sequence comes from Dactylorhiza incarnata, assembly GCA_033032865.1. Taxonomy (NCBI): domain Eukaryota; kingdom Viridiplantae; phylum Streptophyta; class Magnoliopsida; order Asparagales; family Orchidaceae; genus Dactylorhiza; species Dactylorhiza incarnata. The sequence goes on from JAWHQI010001220.1 coordinate 49,758, forward strand.
TAGGTTAAAATTATTCTCCATTGGATTTAGGGTTCCTATCTCATTCTGAAAAGGTGTACTTTGGAGCTAAATTTTGCATTACCGTTGCAACCGGCTATATATCGACAACTAAATGAACTGGAATGCGTAAAACTTATGCTCCAATGAATGTAGTGCTCCGAGCTCATTCCGAAAAGGTGTTGTGGGGTAAAGTCAGACAACCAGATCAAAAGTTATTGTTGTTTAAAGTTTGAGTGTCATTTGGAGCTAAATCTCTCACTTTCGCAACAAACAACATCTAAAATTCTTTCATTTTGAAATTTATGTGTCATTTGGAGCAAAATCTTGCATTACCAGTAGAACCCACTGTATATTGACCTCTAAATGAGCTTGAATGGGTTAAAATTGTTCTCCTTTCGAGCTAAATACCTTATTACCAACCCGGCTGTATATTGACCACTAACCAAACTAGAATGGTTAAAAATTGTTCTCCATTGGATGTAGGGCTCCGAGCTCATTCCAAAAAGGTGTTGTACGCAAAAATCGGACAACCAGATCAAAAGTTATGGCTGTTACAGTTTATGTGTCAAGAGGAGCAAAATCCCTCATTACCATTGCAACCGAGTGTATATTGACTTCTAAAATGAGCTAGAATGGTTTAAAATTGTGCTCCATTGGATGTATGCCTCCGAGCATATAACGTAAAGATATTGTGGGCAACAATCAAACATACAAATCAAAAGTTATGGCTGTAAGAAGTTTAGATGTAATTTGGAGCTAAATCAAAAGTTATGGCTATATATCGACAACTAAATGAACTGGAATGGGTAAAACTTGTGCTCCAATGAATGTAGTGCTCCGAGCTCATCCCGAAAAGGTGTTGTGGGGTAAAATCAGACAACCGGATCAAAAGTTATTGATGTTAAAAGTTTAAGTGTCATTTGGAGCTAAATCTCTCACTTTCGCTACAAACCGCATCTAAAATTCTTTCATTTTGAAATTTGTGTCATTTGGAGCAAAATCTTGCATTACCAGTAGAACCCACTGTATATCGACCTCTAAATGAGCTTGAATGGGTTAAAATTATTCTCCATTGGATTTAGGGCTCCTATCTCATTATGAAAAGGTGTCCTTTGGAGCTAAATTTCGCATTACCGCTGCAACCAGCTATATATCGACAACTAAATGAACTGGAATGGGTAAATCTTGTGCTCCAATAAACGTAGTGCTCTGAGCTTATTCCGAAAAGGTGTTGTGTGGTAAAATCAGACAACCAGATCAAAAGTTATTGTTGTTTAAAGTTTGAGTGTCATTTGGAGCTAAATCTCTCACTTTGTTCTATAAACCGCATCTAAAATTCTTTCATTTTAAAATTTATGTGTCATTTCTAGCAAAATCTCACATTACCAGTAGAACCCACTGTATATCGACCTCTAAACGAGCTTGAATAGGTTAAAATTATTCTCCATTGGATTTAGGGTTCCTATCTCATTCTGAAAAGGTGTACTTTGGAGCTAAATTTTGCATTACCGTTGCAACCGGCTATATATCGACAACTAAATGAACTGGAATGCGTAAAACTTATGCTCCAATGAATGTAGTGCTCCGAGCTCATTCCGAAAAGGTGTTGTGGGGTAAAGTCAGATAACCAGATCAAAAGTTATTGTTGTTTAAAGTTTGAGTGTCATTTGGAGCTAAATCTCTCACTTTCGCTACAAATAGCATCTAAAATTCTTTCATTTTGAAATTTATGTGTCATTTGGAGCAAAATCTTGCATTACCAGTAGAACCCACTGTATATTGACCTCTAAATGAGCTTGAATGGGTTAAAATTGTTCTCCTTTCGAGCTAAATACCTTATTACCAACCCGGCTGTATATTGACCACTAAACAAACTAGAATGGTTAAAAATTGTTCTCCATTGGATGTAGGGCTCCGAGCTCATTCCAAAAAGGTGCTGTATGCGAAAATCGGACAATCAGATCAAAAGTTATGGCTGTTACAGTTTATGTGTCAAGAGGAGCAAAATCCCTCATTACCATTGCAACCGAGTGTATATTGACTTCTAAAATGAGCTGGAATGGTTTAAAATTGTGCTCCATTAGATGTATGCCTCCGAGCATATAACGTAAAGATATTGTGGGCAACAATCAAACATACAAATCAAAAGTTATGGCTGTTAGAAGTTTAGATGTAATTTAGAGCTAAATCAAAAGTTATGGCTATATATCGACAACTAAATGAACTGGAATGGGTAAAACTTGTGCTCCAATGAATATAGTGCTCCGAGCTCATCCCGAAAAGGTGTTGTGGGGTAAAATCAGACAACCGGATCAAAAGTTATTGATGTTAAAAGTTTAAGTGTCATTTGGAGCTAAATCTCTCACTTTCGCTACAAACCGCATCTAAAATTCTTTCATTTTGAAATTTATGTGTCATTTGGAGCAAAATCTTGCATTACCAGTAGAACCCACTGTATATCGACCTCTAAATGAGCTTGAATGGGTTAAAATTATTCTCCATTGGATTTAGGGCTCCTATCTCATTCTGAAAAGGTGTCCTTTGGAGCTAAATTTTGCATTACCGCTGCAACCGGCTATATATCGACAACTAAAAGAACTGGATTGGGTAAAACTTGTGCTCCAATGAATTTAGTGCTCTGAGCTCATTCCGAAAAGGTGTTGTGGGGTAAAGTCAGACAACCAGATCAAAAGTTATTGCTATTTAAAGTTTGAGTGTCATTTGTAGCTAAATCTCTCACTTTCGCTACAAACCGCATCTAAAATTCTTTCATTTTGAAATTTATGTGTCATTTGGAGCAAAATCTTGTATTACCAGTAGAACCCACTGTATATCGACCTCTAAATGAGCTTGAATGGGTTAAAATTGTTCTCCATTGGATTTATGGCTCTTATCTCATTATGAAAAGGTATTGTGGGTGAAAATCTGACTACCGGATCAAAAGTTACGGATGTTTGAAGTTTAGGTCTCCTTTCGAGCTAAATACCTGATTACCAACCCGGCTGTATATTGACCACTAAACAAACTAGAAAGGGTAAAAATTGTTCTCCATTGGATGTAGGGCTCCGAGATCATTTCAAAAAGGTGTTGTACGCAAAAATCGGACAACCAGATCAAAAGTTATGGCTGTTACAATTTATGTGTCAAGAGGAGCAAAATCCCTCATTACTATTGCAATCGACTGTATATTGACTTCTAAAATGAGCTGGAATGGTTTAAAATTGTGCTCCATTGGATGTATGCCTCCGAGCATATTCCGAAAAGGTGTTGTGTGCAATAATCAAACATATAAATCAAAAGTTATGGCTGTTAGAAGTTTAGGTGTAATTTGGAGCTTAATTTCGCATTACCACTGCAACTGGCTATATATCGACAACTTATTGAACTGGAATGGGTAAAAATTGTGCTCCAATGAATGTAGTGCTCCGAGCTCATTCCGAAAAGGTGTTGTGGGGTAAAAACAGACAACCGGATCAAAAGTTATTGTTGTTCAAAGTTTAAGTGTCATTTGGAGCTAAATCTCTCACTTTTGCTACAAACCGCATCTAAAATTCTTTCATTTTGAAATTTATGTGTTATTTGGACCTAAATCTCACATTACCAGTAGAACCCACTGTATATCGACCTCTAAACGAGCTTAAATAGGTTAAAATTAGTCTCCATTGGATTTAGGGCTCCAATCTCATTCTGAAAAGGTGTCCTTTGGAGCTAAATTTCGCATTACCGCTACAACCGGCTATATATCGACAACTAAATGAACTGGAATGGGTAAAACTTGTGCTCCAATGAATGTAGTGCTACGAGTTCATTCCAAAAAGGTGTTGTGGGGTAAAGTCAGACAACCAGATTAAAAGTTATTGCTGTTTAAAGTTTGAGTGTCATTTGATGCTAAATCTCTCATTTTCGCTACAAACCGCATCTAAAATTCTTTCATTTTGAAATTTATGTGTCATTTGGAGCAAAATCTTGCATTACCAGTAGAACCCACTGTATATCGACTTCTAAATGAGCTTGAATGGGTTAAAATTGTTCTCCATTGGATTTAGGGCTCCTATCTCATTATGAAAAGGTATTGTGGGTGAAAATATGACAACCAGATCAAAAGTTACGGATGTTTGAAGTTTAGGTCTCCTTTCGAGCTAAATACCTTATTACCAACCCGGCTGTATATTGACCACTAAACAAATAGAATGGGTAAAAATTGTTCTCCATTGGATGTAGGGCTCCGAGCTCATTCCAAAAAGGTGTTGTACGCAAAAATCGGACAACTAGATTAAAAGTTATGGCTGTTACAGTTTATGTGTCAACAGGAGCAAAATCCCTCATTACCATTGCAACCGACTGTATATTGACTTCTAAAATTAGCTGGAATGGTTTAAAATTATGCTCCATTGGATGTATGCCTCCGAGCATATTCCGTAAATTTGTTGTGGGCAACAATCAAACATACAAATCAAAAGTTATGGCTGTTAGAAGTTTAGGTGTAATTTGGAGCTAAATTTCGCATTACCACTGCAACTGGCTATATATCGACAACTTAATGAACTGGAATGGGTAAAACTTGTGCTCCAATGAATGTAGTGCTCCGAGCTCATTCCAAAAAGGTGTTGTGGGGTAAAATCAGACAATCGGATCAAAAGTTATTGCTGTTCAAAGTTTAAGTGTCATTTGTAGCTAAATCTCTCACTTTCGCTACAAACCGCATCTAAAATTCTTTTATTTTGAAATTTATGTGTCATTTGGAGCAAAATCTCGCATTACCAGTAGATCCCACTGTATATCGACCTCTAAACGAGCTTGAATGGGTTAAAATCGTTCTCCATTGGATTTAGGGCTCCTATCTCATTATGAAAAGGTGTCCTTTGGAGCTAAATTTCGCATTACCACTGCAACCGGCTATATATCGACAACTAAATGGACTGGAATGGGTAAATCTTGTGCTCCAATGAATGTAGTGCTCCGAGCTCATTCCGAAAAGGTGTTGTGGGGTAAAGTCAGACAACCAGATCAAAACATATTGCTATATATAGTTTGAGTGTCATTTGGAGCTAAATCTCTCACTTTCGCTACAAACCGCATCTAAAATTCTTTCATTTTGAAATTTATGTGTCATTTGGAGCAAAATCTCGCATTACCAGCAGAACCCCCTGTGTATCGACATCTAAATGAGCATGAATGGGTTAAAATTGCTATTCATTGGATTTAGGGCTCCTATCTCATTCTGAAAAGGTGTCCATTGGAGCTAAATATGGCATTACCACTGCAACCGGCTATATATCGACAACTAAATGAACTAGAATGGGTAAAACTTGTGCTCCAATGAATGTAGTGCTCCGATCTCATTCCGAAAAGGTGTTGTGGGGGTAAAGTCAGACAACCAGATCAAAACTTATTGATGTTTAAAGTTTGAGTATCATTTGGAGCTAAATCTCTCACTTTCGCTACAAACCGCATCTATAATTCTTTCATTTTGAAATTTATGTGTCATTTGGAGCAAAATCTCGCATTCCCAGTAGAACCCCTGTGTATCGACCTATAAATGAGCTTGAATGGTGTTGAATCCAAAATGGCACCTCCACGATCTACTCGAGGGAATTGGGGAAAAAGGAGGCCGCGAGCAGCTGGTTACTTGGGTCGCGAGTGAAGAGGGGAGAAGAAGAGTGGGCCGCTAGCTTGCGGCGAGGCCAGACTTCGCCCGTCGCGGCAAAAGCCACTCCTGCGACGGGCTTTCCCTTTATTCAATAATCTGTCTTACAACTTGCCACTTTTAGTACATGGAAATGAAATGAGTACAAGAGGATGACAGATAAGAAAGACAAGTCGCCCAGGCTGTTTTGCTGAGCCCGCCCGGCCTGTTTCTTGAGGTCGCCCGGGCTGCTTTGTTGAGTTCGCTCGGAAAGGCCGCAGCTAGGTGCGGTCTGGCTGTTTCTAGCCGCTAGTTTTGCCCCCAACTTGCCTGTCCTTTGTTCATGGTCGAGGGTCCTATTTATAGGCTCTGGGTCGATGTCGTCACCTCCGGTGAGCCGGTGACTGGATCCCTACCTGCGCGGTCTGAAGGAAGAGGCCGTCCGACTTGGCGGCCTGACGGAGGAGGCCGCCACTGCTGGGCGGTCTGACGGAGGAAGCCGCCCCTGCTGGGCGGCCTGACGGAGGAGGCCGCCCCTGCTGGGCGGCCTGACGGAGGAGGACGCCCCTGCTGGGCGGTCTGACGGAGGAGTCCGCCCCTGCTGGGCGGTCTGACGGAGGAGGCCGCCCCTGCTGGGCGGTCTGACGGAGGAGGCCGCCCCTGCTGGGCGGTCTGACGGAGGAGGCCGCCCCTGCTGGGCGGTCTGACGGAGGAGGCCGCCCCTGCCGGGCGGTCTGACGGAGGAGGCCGCCCCTGCCGGGCGGTCTGACGGAGGAGGCCGCCCCTGCCGGGCGGTCTGACGGAGGAGGCCGCCCCTGCTGGGCGGTCTGACGGAGGAGGCCGCCCCTGCTGGGCGGTCTGACGGAGGAGGCCGCCCCTGCTGGGCGGCCTGACGGAGGAGGCCGCCCCTGCTGGGCGGCCTGACGGAGGCCACACGCCTTGGGTGATCTGAAGGAGGAGGTCGTCCCTTCTTACCATTCTGGGCGCGTCATGTATAAAAACGCCGTGAAAAAGGCCTCCTCGGAGAGGATCGCCGTTTTCTGGGTAAACATAATCCCCGCACTTTTTCAAGTTCCATAGAGAACTTCGAAAAAGTAGAACTTACCCACGAAAATCGCGATCCGTATTTCACAAATTGTCTTCCTTCTGCGAGGGAGAAGAGTTAAGGCACTTATAAAAAGGAGAAGAGTCTTGCAAGTACCTGATCATGCTTTGCCAATATATGGTAATTTCTGCAAGGCAAAAGTTAGAGCATGCAGAAAGAGATAGGAACACGCGAGTGCCTGGAGAGAACTCGCGATCACCTGCTAACCTCTGCAAAAGAAAGCTTAAGCAGGTATTTACTATAGCGCGAGTACATGAAGAGAGGGGCCAAAAAGTGCTAATCTCTGCAAAAGAGAACTCTAAGCAGGTGTAAAGCAAACTACAATGCGAGTACCTGAATAGAACTCACGAACACCTGCAAATCTATGCAAAAGAACTTAAAGTAGGCAAAAGAATCTATAACGCGAGTACCTGAAGAGAACTCGCGAACACCTGCTAACCTCTGCAAAAACAGAACTTAAAGCAGGCATATAAAACATAACGCGAGTACCTGAAGAGAACTCGCGAACACCTGCAATTTTCTGTAAAAGAGAATTCAAGGCAGGTATAAAACATAGCGCGAGTACCTGAAAAGAACTCGTGAATACCTGCTAATGTCTAAAAAGAACTCGCGAAGACCTGGTAATCTCTGCAAAGGTGAACTCAAAGCAGACATATTAAATATAACGCGAGTACCTGAAAAGAACTCGCGAAAACCTGCTAATCTCTACAAAAGAGAACTCAAACTAGGCATATAAAATACAATGCGAGTACCTGAAAAGAACTCGCGAAGACCTGCTAATCTCTGCAAAAGAGAACTCCAAGCAGGCATATAAAACATAACGCGAGTACCTGAAGAAACCTCGCGAACACCTGCTAATTTCTGCAAAACAGAACTCAAAGCAGACATTCAATATAACGCGAGTACCTGAAGAGAACTCGCGATCACCTGCTATTTTCTGCAAAAGAGGAATTAAAGCAGGTATACAAAACCTAATGCGAGTACCTGAAAAGAACTCGCGGATACCGGTTAATCTCTACAAAAGAGAACTCGAAGCAGGTATAAAACATAACGCGAGTATCTGAAGAGAACTCGCGAACACCTGCTAATCTCTACAAAAGAGAGAACTCAAGTGCAGGTATAAAACAATCTATAACGCGAGTACCTGAAGAGAACTCGCGAATACCTGCTAATCTCTGCAAAATAGAACTCAAAGCAGGTATAAAAAATAACGCGAGTACCTGAAAAGAACTCGCGAGTACCTGCTAATCTCTGCAAAAGAGAACCCAAAGCAGATATAAAATATAACGCGAGTACCTGAAGAGAACTCGCGAATACCTGCCAATCTCTGCAAAAGAGAACTCAAAGCAGGTATAAAACATAACGCGAGTACCTGAAAAGAACTCGCGAATACCTGCTAATCTCTGCAAAACAGAACATAAAGTAGGTATAAAACAATCTAATACGCGAGTACCTGAAGTGAACTCGCGAATATCTGCTAATATCTGCAAAACAGAACATAAAGCAGGTATAAAACAATCTAATACGCGATTCCCCGAAGAGAACTCGCGAATATCTGCTAATATCTGCAAAACAGAACATAAAGCAGGTATAAAACAATCTAATACGCGAGTACCTGATGAGAACTCGCGAATACCTGCTAATATCTACAAAACAGAACATAAAGCAGGTATAAAACAATCCAATACGCGAGTACCTGAAGAGAACTCGCGAATACCTGCTAATATCTACAAAACAGAACATAAAGCAGGTATAAAACAATCTAATACGCGAGTACCTGAAGAGAACTCGCGAATACCTGCTAATATCTGCAAAACAGAACATAAAGCAGACATACAATATAACGCGAGTACCTGAAGAGAACTCGCGAATACCTACTAATATCTACAAAGCAGGTCATAAAGCAGGTATAAAACAATCTAATACGCGAGTACCTGAAGAGAACTCGCGAATACCTGCTAATATCTGCAAAACAGAACATAAAGCAGGTATAAAACAATCTAATACGCGAGTACCTGATGAGAACTCGCGAATACCTGCTAATATCTGCAAAAACAGAACATAAAGCAGGTATAAAACAATCTATTATGCGAGTACCCGATGAGAACTCGCGAATACCTGCTAATATCTGCAAAACAGAACATAAAGCAGACATACAATATAACGCGAGTACCTGAAGAGAACTCGCGAATACCTACTAATATCTGCAAAGCAGGTCATAAAGCAGGTATAAAACAATCTAATACGCGAGTACCTGAAGAGAACTCGCGAATACCTGCTGATATCTGCAAAACAGAACATAAAGCAGGTATAAAACAATCTAATACGCAAGTACCTGATGAGAACTCGCGAATACCTGCTAATGTCTGCAAAAACAGAACATAAAGCAGGTATAAAACAATCTATTATGCGAGTACCTGATGAGAACTCGCGAATACCTGCTAATATCTGCAAAACAGAACATAAAGCAGGTATAAAACAATCCAATACGCGAGTACCTGAAGAGAACTCGCGAATACCTGCTAATATCTGCAAAACAGAACATAAAGCAGGTATAAAACAATCTAATACGCGAGTACCTGAAGAGAACTCGCGAATACCTGCTAATATCTGCAAAACAGAACATAAAGCAGACATACAATATAACGCGAGTACCTGAAGAGAACTCGCGAATACCTACTAATATCTGCAAAGCAGGTCATAAAGCAGGTATAAAACAATCTAATACGCGAGTACCTGAATAGAACTCGCGAATACCTGCTAATGTCTGCAAAAACAGAACATAAAGCAGGTATAAAACAATCTATTATGCGAGTACCTGATGAGAACTCGCGAATACCTGCTAATATCTGCAAAACAGAACATAAAGCAGGTATAAAACAATCCAATACGCGAGTACCTGAAGAGAACTCGCGAATACCTGCTAATATCTACAAAATAGAACATAAAGCAGGTATAAAACAATCTAATACGCGAGTACCTGAATAGAACTCGCGAATACCTGCTAATATCTGCAAAACAGAACATAAAGCAGGTATAAAACAATCTAATACGCGAGTACCTGAAGAGAACTCGCGAATACCTGCTGATATCTGCAAAACAGAACATAAAGCAGACATACAATATAACGCGAGTACCTAAAGAGAACTCGCGAATACCTACTAATATCTGCAAAGCAGGTCATAAAGCAGGTATAAAACAATCTAATACGCGAGTACCTGAATAGAACTCGCGAATACCTGCTAATATCTGCAAAACAGAACATAAAGCAGGTATAAAACAATCCAATATGCGAGTACCTGAAGAGAACTCGCGAATACCTGCTAATATCTGCAAAACAGAACATAAAGCAGGTATAAAACAATCTAATACGCGAGTACCTGATGAGAACTCGCGAATACCTGCTAATATCTGCAAAACAGAACATAAAGAAGGTATAAAACAATCCAATACGCGAGTACTTGAAGAGAACTCGCGAATACCTGCTAATATCTACAAAACAGAACATAAAGCAGGTATAAAACAATCTAATACGCGAGTACCTGAAGAGAACTCGCGAATACCTGCTAATCTCTGCAAAAACCGAACATAAAGCAGACATACAATATAACGCGAGTACCTGAAGAGAACTCGCGAATACCTACTAATATCTGCAAAGCAGGTCATAAAGCAGGTATAAAACAATCTAATACGCGAGTACCTGAAGAGAACTCGCGAATACCTGCTAATATCTGCAAAACAGAACATAAAGCAGGTATAAAACAATCTAATACGCGAGTACCTGATGAGAACTCGCGAATACCTGCTAATGTCTGCAAAAACAGAACATAAAGCAGGTATAAAACAATCTATTATGCGAGTACCTGATGAGAACTCGCGAATACCTGCTAATATCTGCAAAACAGAACATAAAGCAGGTATAAAACAATCCAATACGCGAGTACCTGAAGAGAACTCGCGAATACCTGCTAATATCTGCAAAACAGAACATAAAGCAGGTATAAAACAATCTAATACGCGAGTACCTGAAGAGAACTCGCGAATACCTGCTAATATCTGCAAAACAGAACATAAAGCAGACATACAATATAACGCGAGTACCTGAAGAGAACTCGCGAATACCTACTAATATCTGCAAAGCAGGTCATAAAGCAGGTATAAAACAATCTAATATGAGAGTACCTGAAGAGAACTCGCGAATACCTGCTAATCTCTGCAAAACAGAACATAAAGCAGGTATAAAACATAGCGCGAGTACCTGAAGAGAACTCGCGAATACCTGCTAATCTCTGCAAAACAGAATATAAAGCAGACATACAATATAACGCGAGTACCTGAAGAGAACTCGCGAATACCTACTAATATCTGCAAAGCAGGTCATAAAGCAGGTATAAAACAATATAATACGCGAGTACCTGAAGAGAACTCGCGAATACCTGCTAATATCTGCAAAACAGAACATAAAGCAGGTATAAAACAATCTAATACGCGAGTACCTGATGAGAACTCGCGAATACCTGCTAATGTCTGCAAAAACAGAACATAAAGCAGGTATAAAACAATCTATTATGCGAGTACCTGATGAGAACTCGCGAATACCTGCTAATATCTGCAAAACAGAACATAAAGCAGGTATAAAACAATCCAATACGCGAGTACCTGAAGAGAACTCGCGAATACCTGCTAATATCTGCAAAACAGAACATAAAGCAGGTATAAAACAATCTAATACGCGAGTACCTGAAGAGAACTCGCGAATACCTGCTAATATCTGCAAAACAGAACATAAAGCAGACATACAATATAACGCGAGTACCTGAAGAGAACTCGCGAATACCTACTAATATCTGCAAAGCAGGTCATAAAGCAGGTATAAAACAATCTAATATGCGAGTACCTGAAGAGAACTCGCGAATACCTGCTAATCTCTGCAAAACAGAACATAAAGCAGGTATAAAACATAGCGCGAGTACCTGAAGAGAACTCGCGAATAGCTGCTAATCTCTGCAAAACAGAATATAAAGCAGGTATAAAATAATCTAATACGCGAGTACCTGAAGAGAACTCGCGAATACCTGCTAATATCTGCAAAACAGAACATAAAGCAGGTATAAAACAATCTAATACGCGAGTACCTGAAGAGAACTCGCGAATACCTGCTAATATCTGCAAAACAGAACATAAAGCAGACATACAATATAACGCGAGTACCTGAAGAGAACTCGCGAATACCTACTAATATCTGCAAAGCAGGTCATAAAGCAGGTATAAAACAATCTAATACGCGAGTACCTGAATAGAACTCGCGAATACCTGCTAATATCTGCAAAACAGAACATAAAGCAGGTATAAAACAATCCAATATGCGAGTACCTGAAGAGAACTCGCGAATACCTGCTAATATCTGCAAAACAGAACATAAAGCAGGTATAAAACAATCTAATACGCGAGTACCTGATGAGAACTCGCGAATACCTACTAATATCTGCAAAACAGAACATAAAGCAGGTATAAAACAATCCAACACGCGAGTACTTCAAGAGAACTCGCGAATACCTGCTAATATCTACAAAACAGAACATAAAGCAGGTATAAAACAATCTAATACGCGAGTACCTGAATAGAACTCGCGAATACCTGCTAATATCTGCAAAACAGAACATAAAGCAGGTATTAAACAATCTAATACGCGAGTACCTGATGAGAACTCGCGAATACCTGCTAATGTCTGCAAAAACAGAACATAAAGCAGGTATAAAACAATCTATTATGCGAGTACCTGATGAGAACTCGCGAATACCTGCTAATATCTGCAAAACAGAACATAAAGCAGGTATAAAACAATCCAATACGCGAGTACCTGAAGAGAACTCGCGAATACCTGCTAATATCTACAAAACAGAACATAAAGCAGGTATAAAACAATCTAATACGCGAGTACCTGAATAGAACTCGCGAATACCTGCTAATATCTGCAAAACAGAACATAAAGCAGGTATAAAACAATCTAATACGCGAGTACCTGAAGAGAACTCGCGAATACCTGCTGATATCTGCAAAACAGAACATAAAACAGACATACAATATAACGCGAGTACCTGAAGAGAACTCGCGAATACCTACTAATATCTGCAAAGCAGGTCATAAAGCAGGTATAAAACAATCTAATACGCGAGTACCTGAATAAAACTCGCGAATACCTGCTAATATCTGCAAAACAGAACATAAAGCAGGTATAAAACAATCCAATATGCGAGTACCTGAAGAGAACTCGCGAATACCTGCTAATATCTACAAAACAGAACATAAAGCAGGTATAAAACAATCTAATACGCGAGTACCTGATGAGAACTCGCGAATACCTGCTAATATCTGCAAAACAGAACATAAAGCAGGTATAAAACAATCCAATACGCGAGTACTTGAAGAGAACTCGCGAATACCTGCTAATATCTACAAAACAGAACATAAAGCAGGTATATAACAATCTAATACGCGAGTACCTGAAGAGAACTCGCGAATACCTGCTAATCTCTGCAAAAACAGAACATAAAGCAGACATACAATATAACGCGAGTACCTGAAGAGAACTCGCGAATACCTACTAATATCTGCAAAGCAGGTCATAAAGTAGGTATAAAACAATCTAATACGCGAGTACCTGAAGAGAACTCGCGAATACCTGCTAATATCTGCAAAACAGAACATAAAGCAGGTATAAAACAATCTAATACGCGAGTACCTGATGAGAACTCGCGAATACCTGCTAATGTCTGCAAAAACAGAACATAAAGCAGGTATAAAACAATCTATTATGCGAGTACCTGATGAGAACTCGCGAATACCTGCTAATATCTGCAAAACAGAACATAAAGCAGGTATAAAACAATCCAATACGCGAGTACCTGAAGAGAACTCGCGAATACCTGCTAATATCTGCAAAACAGAACATAAAGCAGGTATAAAACAATCTAATACGCGAGTACCTGAAGAGAACTCGCGAATACCTGCTAATATCTGCAAAACAGAACATAAAGCAGACATACAATATAACGCGAGTACCTGAAGAGAACTCGCGAATACCTACTAATATCTGCAAAGCAGGTCATAAAGCAGGTATAAAACAATCTAATATGCGAGTACCTGAAGAGAACTCGCGAATACCTGCTAATCTCTGCAAAACAGAACATAAAGCAGGTATAAAACATAGCGCGAGTACCTGAAGAGAACTCGCGAATACCTGCTAATCTCTGCAAAACAGAATATAAAGCAGGTATAAAATAATCTAATACGCGAGTACTTGAAGAGAACCCGCGAATACCTGCTAATCTCTGCAAAACAGAACATAAGGCAGGTATGAAATATAACATAACGCGAGTATCTGAAGAGAACTCGCGAATACCTGCTAATCTCTGCAAAAGAGAACTCAAAGCAGGTATGAAATAATCTAATACGCGAGTACCTGAAGAGAACTCGCGAATACCTGCTAATCTCTGCAAAAACAGAACATAAAGCAGACATACAATATAACGCGAGTACCTGAAGAGAACTCGCGAATACCTACTAATATCTGCAAAGCAGGTCATAAAGCAGGTATAAAACAATCTAATACGCGAGTACCTGAAGAGAACTCGCGAATACCTGCTAATATCTGCAAAACAGAACATAAAGCAGGTATAAAACAATCTAATACGCGAGTACCTGATGAGAACTCGCGAATACCTGCTAATGTCTGCAAAAACAGAACATAAAGCAGGTATAAAACAATCTATTATGCGAGTACCTGATGAGAACTCGCGAATACCTGCTAATATCTGCAAAACAAAACATAAAGCAGGTATAAAACAATCCAATACGCGAGTACCTGAAGAGAACTCGCGAATACCTGCTAATATCTGCAAAACAGAACATAAAGCAGGTATAAAACAATCTAATACGCGAGTACCTGAAGAGAACTCGCGAATACCTGCTAATATCTGCAAAACAGAACATAAAGCAGACATACAATATAACGCGAGTACCTGAAGAGAACTCGCGAATACCTACTAATATCTGCAAAGCAGGTCATAAAGCAGGTATAAAACAATCTAATATGCGAGTACCTGAAGAGAACTCGCGAATACCTGCTAATCTCTGCAAAACAGAACATAAAGCAGGTATAAAACATAGCGCGAGTACCTGAAGAGAACTCGCGAATAGCTGCTAATCTCTGCAAAACAGAATATAAAGCAGGTATAAAATAATCTAATACGCGAGTACCTGAAGAGAACTCGCGAATACCTGCTAATATCTGCAAAACAGAACATAAAGCAGGTATAAAACAATCTAATACGCGAGTACCTGAAGAGAACTCGCGAATACCTGCTAATATCTGCAAAACAGAACATAAAGCAGAAATACAATATAACGCGAGTACCTGAAGAGAACTCGCGAATACCTACTAATATCTGCAAAGCAGGTCATAAAGCAGGTATAAAACAATCTAATACGCGAGTACCTGAATAGAACTCGCGAATACCTGCTAATATCTGCAAAACAGAACATAAAGCAGGTATAAAACAATCCAATATGCGAGTACCTGAAGAGAACTCGCGAATACCTGCTAATATCTGCAAAACAGAACATAAAGCAGGTATAAAACAATCTAATACGCGAGTACCTGATGAGAACTCGCGAATACCTACTAATATCTGCAAAACAGAACATAAAGCAGGTATAAAACAATCCAACACGCGAGTACTTCAAGAGAACTCGCGAATACCTGCTAATATCTACAAAACAGAACATAAAGCAGGTATAAAACAATCTAATACGCGAGTACCTGAATAGAACTCGCGAATACCTGCTAATATCTGCAAAACAGAACATAAAGCAGGTATAAAACAATCTAATACGCGAGTACCTGATGAGAACTCGCGAATACCTGCTAATGTCTGCAAAAACAGAACATAAAGCAGGTATAAAACAATCTATTATGCGAGTACCTGATGAGAACTCGCGAATACCTGCTAATATCTGCAAAACAGAACATAAAGCAGGTATAAAACAATCCAATACGCGAGTACCTGAAGAGAACTCGCGAATACCTGCTAATATCTACAAAACAGAACATAAAGCAGGTATAAAACAATCTAATACGCGAGTACCTGAATAGAACCCGCGAATACCTGCTAATATCTGCAAAACAGAACATAAAGCAGGTATAAAACAATCTAATACGCGAGTACCTGAAGAGAACTCGCGAATACCTGCTGATATCTGCAAAACAGAACATAAAGCAGACATACAATATAACGCGAGTACCTGAAGAGAACTCGCGAATACCTACTAATATCTGCAAAGCAGGTCATAAAGCAGGTATAAAACAATCTAATACGCGAGTACCTGAATAAAACTCGCGAATACCTGCTAATATCTGCAAAACAGAACATAAAGCAGGTATAAAACAATCCAATATGCGAGTACCTGAAGAGAACTCGCGAATACCTGCTAATATCTACAAAACAGAACATAAAGCAGGTATAAAACAATCTAATACGCGAGTACCTGATGAGAACTCGCGAATACCTGCTAATATCTGCAAAACAGAACATAAAGCAGGTATAAAACAATCCAATACGCGAGTACTTGAAGAGAACTCGCGAATACCTGCTAATATCTACAAAACAGAACATAAAGCAGGTATATAACAATCTAATACGCGAGTACCTGAAGAGAACTCGCGAATACCTGCTAATCTCTGCAAAAACAGAACATAAAGCAGACATACAATATAACGCGAGTACCTGAAGAGAACTCGCGAATACCTACTAATATCTGCAAAGCAGGTCATAAAGTAGGTATAAAACAATCTAATACGCGAGTACCTGAAGAGAACTCGCGAATACCTGCTAATATCTGCAAAACAGAACATAAAGCAGGTATAAAACAATCTAATACGCGAGTACCTGATGAGAACTCGCGAATACCTGCTAATGTCTGCAAAAACAGAACATAAAGCAGGTATAAAACAATCTATTATGCGAGTACCTGATGGGAACTCACAAATACCTGCTAATATCTGCAAAACAGAACATAAAGCAGGTATAAAACAATCCAATACGCGAGTACCTGAAGAGAACTCGCGAATACCTGCTAATATCTGCAAAACAGAACATAAAGCAGGTATAAAACAATCTAATACGCGAGTACCTGAAGAGAACTCGCGAATACCTGCTAATATCTGCAAAACAGAACATAAAGCAGACATACAATATAACGCGAGTACCTGAAGAGAACTCGCGAATACCTACTAATATCTGCAAAGCAGGTCATAAAGCAGGTATAAAACAATCTAATATGCGAGTACCTGAAGAGAACTCGCGAATACCTGCTAATCTCTGCAAAACAGAACATAAAGCAGGTATAAAACATAGCGCGAGTACCTGAAGAGAACTCGCGAATACCTGCTAATCTCTGCAAAACAGAATATAAAGCAGGTATAAAATAATCTAATACGCGAGTACTTGAAGAGAACCCGCGAATACCTGCTAATCTCTGCAAAACAGAACATAAGGCAGGTATGAAATATAACATAACGCGAGTATCTGAAGAGAACTCGCGAATACCTGCTAATCTCTGCAAAAGAGAACTCAAAGCAGGTATGAAATAATCTAATACGCGAGTACCTGAAGAGAACTCGCGAATACCTGCTAATCTCTGCAAAAACAGAACATAAAGCAGACATACAATATAACGCGAGTACCTGAAGAGAACTCGCGAATACCTACTAATATCTGCAAAGCAGGTCATAAAGCAGGTATAAAACAATCTAATACGCGAGTACCTGAAGAGAACTCGCGAATACCTGCTAATATCTACAAAACAGAACATAAAGCAGGTATAAAACAATCTAATACGCGAGTACCTGATGAGAACTCGCGAATACCTGCTAATGTCTGCAAAAACAGAACATAAAGCAGGTATAAAACAATCTATTATGCGAGTACCTGATGAGAACTCGCGAATACCTGCTAATATCTGCAAAACAGAACATAAAGCAGGTATAAAACAATCCAATACGCGAGTACCTGAAGAGAACTCGCGAATACCTGCTAATATCTGCAAAACAGAACATAAAGCAGGTATAAAACAATCTAATACGCGAGTACCTGAAGAGAACTCGCGAATACCTGCTAATATCTGCAAAACAGAACATAAAGCAGACATACAATATAACGCGAGTACCTGAAGAGAACTCGCGAATACCTACTAATATCTGCAAAGCAGGTCATAAAGCAGGTATAAAACAATCTAATATGCGAGTACCTGAAGAGAACTCGCGAATACCTGCTAATCTCTGCAAAACAGAACATAAAGCAGGTATAAAACATAGCGCGAGTACCTGAAGAGAACTCGCGAATACCTGCTAATCTCTGCAAAACAGAATATAAAGCAGGTATAAAATAATCTAATACGCGAGTACTTGAAGAGAACCCGCAAATACCTGCTAATCTCTGCAAAACAGAACATAAAGCAGGTATGAAATATAACATAACGCGAGTATCTGAAGAGAACTCGCGAATACCTGCTAATCTCTGCAAAAGAGAACTCAAAGCAGGTATGAAATAATCTAATATGCGAGTACCTGAAGAGAACTCGCGAATACCTGCTAATCTCTGCAAAAACAGAACATAAAGCAGGTATAAATGAATTCATAACTGTTAGTCTTTGCTATTTTACTTACTTGTGGATATTCATATGCGATCTTAGCGTTAATCCTTATAAAACTTCAAATCCTTTATGAAAAACCTCCAAGGAAAAGAAAAGATATCTCCAAAAGAATAATTGTCCAGTTATCATGAAATGTTGCCTTGACGGTTTATCATTTTAGTTCAAAAGTAGATCCTGATTGGCTCAGTGAAGGTGAATCGCGGGCTGAAACTGCCAGAGATTATATCTTCATAAGCTCTGATTGTCAAGAGGATTAATAAGTTCATTTCCCGACTATTAGAGTGAAAGCCTTGACTCGATTATCTCGAGTCGGTAACACTGCCTTGTTGCTTCCTGTAATAGCCCGCTTTCCAGCTTTGAAGCCAGATATATCCCACTTGGCTAGCCTATTATGCAGCCATTTTTCATAACCTGTAGTACTCTTTCAAACTGACCGTCTTGATAGATGAAACCGCCTGGTCTAAAAGTTTTTCAACTTTTAAATGACCAAGTGGGCCAATATTTGTACCTGTTAGATACTGCTTTCTCCAAATGATCAAGGATCATAAGAGAGATAATTTTCCTGTAAGGAAAAAGGAATGGCTACAGACTCAGATGACCAAGTGGGCAGGTGGGCCTAGGCGGCGAACATTGCTTTCCTCAAGTGGTCATAAGAGCTGTAGAAGTAAAGAAAAAGTAAGTACAGACCCAGATGACCAAGTGGGCAGGTGGGCCTCGGCGGCGAACATTGCTTTCCTCAAGTGGTCATAAGGGCTGTAAACGACTCAACTGCTCTCTTGCCAAGGGCTACAAGCCGAGTTGATCAATTGGGCAGGTGGGCCTCGGCGGCGAACATTGCTTTCCTCAGAGAGATCAACTCAGTTGTGGGTCCCAATTAGGCACCGTTTCGAGAGTACCTAGGAGTATTCGATTTTCACAGACTATGATGATCAGTTGGGCAGGTGGGCCTCGGCGGCGAACATTGCTTTCCTCAGAAAGATCATCAAAGCTGTAACTATATCCCTTTCGGGGCACGATAGAGCTGACAATCACCTAGACCTCCCTTGATGCAGGGGTGTGTCAGATATCGGCCGGGATCCAAAGTTCTGAATACCACCGCAGCGGAATTGGCAAGCTACCACTACACGTGTGCGAAAACTCCCCGCAACACATGGTCTTTGTGGGTTTTACGCTATGACTACAATCCGAGGGGGTTCGAGCAGAACTTGGCGATGTCTCCGTGGTTTAGTGAGTTTGATGATAAGTAAAAAGGAATAAACAAGTCACAAGGAAGAGTGTTAGTATTGTATCCACTTCATTCGATATCAAAATGCAGACAAATGAGAGCATTATCATTAAGGATAGAACCGTTTTGAGATCGTCGCCTCTCCAAGATGTCTTCACCATCACATGACTACACTTGTCTAGAGATGATAAGTTCCACTTCTTAACACCTTGATGATAAATGGGCCTGCCTAGTTAGGACTTAATTTCCCAATGGGACCTGATCTGGCTGGACGAGGTTCGACTCGGAACAACCTCCCAACAAATTTTGTGTAATAATGGGAAGGATCTTGGTGTTGTCCTGCAAGAAAGGTTAGTGTTGAGGCTGAGATCGCTCCTCCGAAGGAAACCGGAGGCTGCGGGTTGTCGGTTACTTTTTAAGTAGAAAAAAGGGAGACCGCTGGCAGCGGTCAAAACCAGACTTCGCCCGCCGCGGCGAATGCAACTCTTGCGACGGGCTTTCCTTTGATTACAAAAAGAGGTTACAGCGGGCTGCAAGTGCAGGAAAAAAGAAGCCGGCCGGTCAGACAGTCCGCAAGACGGGAAACTTGAGTCCGCAGCTCAAACAAGCGAGCTCCAAGATTCAAGTGTGCGTGTCTTGTGAACAGTGCCGCCCCCTATTTATAGGCTTGGGGGCCTGCCCGAGCGGGCAGGGATAAAATAACCGCCTGCCCGGGTACAGGAGAAACGGGCAGGCGGTGACGGGATACACAAAAAGGAGAAGTAAATAAGCCGCGCGACTTGGCGGCTTGCCCTTCCGACTTGTCTGACCAGTAGCTAGAGATGAGGAGGCCAAGGCGATGAGACTAGCCGCTCGGGCTCTGCTATGAAACCGCGGCTTGTTCTTCGACTTTGGACCTTGGCTGCCTCTATTGCATAGGCCGCGCGACTTCCGACTTGAGACCGCGGCTTGTCCTGTTGGACTTGGGCTCTGATTACCTTTAGTACTTGGAGGCGGCCTGAGTTGTCACAGATCGCCCGGCCTGTGCTAGCCGGAGTCGATAGACCTCGTTTGACCTGAACCGGGCGACTTAGACCCGCAAACCGCGCGGTCTGGGAGTAACCCTCCTGAAGCGGTTTCCCGGGTAAACATAATCCCCGCATATTTTTAAATTTCCGTGAAGATTTCGAAAATATCAGTGCTAGCCGGAGATCGCGCCGACTTCTCCCTGCTGGTTATAAATGCTCCAGAAGCTTCGACTCTGGCATAACTCTATTGTTACCACGAGTCACTATTCGCCTGTTGCGGTTAGAACTTTCGGTTTGCTCAACTCGAGAAAGATGGTGAACCTGATGGCTGAACTCGAGCTTCTTGAGAAGTCCGGAAAGAACCGTGATAGAGACCGCTCGAAAGAGAAGAAGAAGAAGAAGACGAAGCGGCCTGATAAGACGGTAACAATTGCCTTTACGAATAAACCGACCGACCTGCCTGTAGGTTTAACAATTGCTTTATCATCTAAACAGGAGGATAGACCGACCGAACTGCTCCCTGAGCCAGCAGTTGTTCCGCCGACTAAGGATGGAGCGGGCAGCTCGAACCCGCCCCCAATCTTCTCTGTCCAGGGAAACAACCCGCCTTCTCCGCCGGGTAGGACAGACCTGGAAGCTGCTTCCTCGAAAGGCGACGGGGATGAGTCCTTCAAGATGGAAGTTACCCCGTCAGGGGTCTTTCATTTGAAGATAAGGGATGAAGCGGGAGAAGCAGTTGACTCCCCCAAGCCGGACGGTCTGGAGTCTCCTATAATCAATGTTGAGGACAGCCCGGACAAGCCAACTGTCCCGAAGTCGAAGAAAAGGAAGATGGAGGAGTCCGCTGCGGGCAGGCTCCTCCAAAAAATGAAGAGGCTTAAGTCCAAGAATAAGGCAGCCTCTGGTAAATCGAGAGCGGTCAGGCTGCAGGGCAAATCGCGTGAGAATGAGGTCTCGGAAGGCCTGGCCACTCCCTCCCCTCAGCCGAACGACCAGTCTCTGGTTGATGCGCATAGTATTTCTGTGAGCGACCTTCTCAAAGACTTTGATTCTTTTCAGAAACAGGATGACCAGCTGGGAGCTTCCGCCGAACTGCAGGCTGCCAACCTGCCAGGGGAAAAAAGATCCGCTCTGTCCGAGGATGCGACTAGCCTTAAGGAGACCATCCTCCCTAAGGTCGCGGCTGCAGAATCCATACCGGCCTCTGTCGATCCCGTGATTGCCGGTCTGCGATTTATGCAGGTGAAGGCGGAGCGGGTAAGAGATCAGCTCGCCAGGCCGCCCCCGCCGCAGCCCAACCTCTCGCTTCAAGGTAAAAAGGCAGCGGATTTCCATTCCGTTCGTTTTTTCATGCCGCGACCTCGAAACAAGTCGCGCGCTGCGTTATTGAATCCATCGCCTAGCTTCTTTCCCTCCGCTACTCAATTCTCTGCTGCTAAGCGGAGGCAAAGTGAAAGATCGTGGAGAGAACAACGCAGGAAATTCGATACCGAGCTAACAAGGCGACCTGTCCGCCCGAGTTCAATTCAAACCGCCGCGGCTTGTAAGCGAGGAAAATTTAATGAAAACGGTTTCATGTTGAGCAATTTTTGATTGTTTCTCTTTTTGCAGATGATCGTGATTCCATCCCGGAGTCGGGCGAACTGGTGTCCTACCTTCCTCCCTTTGAACCACCTCTACTGCGCTCCCCTCTCTCGGATACTCGGATGGAGACCGAGATGTCCCGGCTTCAGAAGAATCTGGAGACGCTTGCCAAGCAGCTGAGGGCAGTGGAGGAGAGGGAGAAAGTCGCGCAGGACGAGAAAGCCGCGATTCGGGTAGAGCTGGAAACCGAGCGGAGAGAGCGCCGGGAGAAAGAGAAGGAGCAGCAGGACCAGGTGGCAGCGCTGACCGCCCGGATTGATCGCGGGAAGAAGGAAGTCCGCAAGCTCGAAGATGACTGTGCCTACTATAGGGACAAATACCTGCATCTGGCCAAGGAAGCCGGCGGAAGTCGGCGCCCTTTAAACACGGTTGATGAAGGCCGGCGAGGGTCAATCCGCCCGGATGCAGGGACGAGCTCGTCTCTTCCTGCAGCCGGGACAATCCGCCCAGTTGCTAGTGTTCATGAGTCCGCAGCGAACTTACCTACTCGCACGATTCCTGCGTCGCGAGTGGAGAGAGACGCCGCGCGGATTCATAGCATGATCAACCGCCTTAATCATAATATGAACCAAATGCAGGGGACTGTCCTTCAGATTGGCGATCATGTTGCACGGCTTCACAGAGAGGACGAACCGAACGATACCCGCCAGTAATGAGCGGTGTTGGGATACAACTTTGTAATATGGTTTCAATTCGGTCCTTTGGACAATTCGCCTGAATCTGATTTTGTGATATTCGACCTGTTTACTCAGGCCGTGCGGCTTCAATATTTAATTTTACTTTTTTAGCCTTCATGCTGTTGATTGATGCCTGAGTTATTTTTCATAAGCCGCTCGGCTTGCCTTCGTGGCTTTGTAATTCGCTTTCTTCAATTTATGCAATCTATCGCTGACTTTGATGATATATTCGCGCGGGTTGATCATCTAGTCGCGATTTGACCTTTGCTAAGTGCAGATCATCCGTTCTTATAAGTAGCATCCTTCCGAAGTTCTTCTTACCAGATTTTCGAGATGGGAGCAAAGCGCCAGTCGAAGCGACCTGCGAAGACCCCAGCTACCCGCTCTGAAGCCGCCGTTGCCTTCCACTCTGCTGATCTTGAGGAATGTCGATTAACGAAAGCCGAATTGGACGAGTTCGTTGAAAAGCATATGGTCGACAGCCCGCTGCTCGCGCGACTTCCGCTCCGTGATGAGCGGATGAACTCGTCCGGTCCAAACCTCATCGCGATCCCAATCGATCACTTCGATTGCGGATTCAAATTCCCGATCCCAGTGGAGCTCGCCATGGTCTTCGACCACTATGGAGTTGTTCCGGGCCAGATTTCTCCCAACTCGATGGCCGGGATATGCAGCTTTATCTCTTACCTTCGATCTGAGAGAGTCCGCTTCTCCATGGATCTCTTCAGGAAGATATTCTCAGTTCGGGCCATCCCGGACTCTGAATCGGACGTCTTCAAAGGCCACCTCTACTTCGGTTGCCGCGGGTTGAAGATGGTCAACCTGGCGAACAAGGTAACTGCCTGGTCGGAGAGGTACCTGATCTTCGAAGGCCGGCTGGGCTTGTTGAACCCGAACCCGCAGGTGCGGCCTGAGGAGGCTTTTCAGCCAGTGCCAATCAGCGAGGTGGAGAAAGGGATCTGTAAGCTCCTCAAGGATGAGCGGCTTAACATAAGCTACTACATCCCTCTGCTTGCCGAACTGGAGAACGTTCGGCTTGAAGATAGTAAGCTTCTCTTTGCCTCCGACTTGAATGCTAACCGCTTGATCTCTTGTGCTGACTCTTCTTGTTTTATAGCCCAAGCCGTGGTTCCTGTTAACAAGCCGGTCAGTCCGTCCGGTCTGGTCCTGACCCAGACGGAGAAAAGAAAGAGGCAAGCCAGGAACAAGCCGCTGCCATCTGATGGGGAGGATTCGGGCTCCTTGGGCGACTTCGCCGCCCTCCGATCTTTCAGCAAGGTGAAGGACCTGAAGGGCTGCCCGGTTTTGACCTGGCACCCGAACGGCGATAGCGTCCAGATCTCTACCGCGCTTCCCCACTGGGCGAGCGAGAAGTCGGGTCGGCATGCTGAGGCCGCCAGCATTGGCATGTTCGGCCGGCGAAACTTCAGGAGGCTAAGGAAAGTTCCTGTGGAGGAGCTCGCCAGGGAGGCCGCGCGGGTAGCTGCCGAGAGTTTTACCACAAACGCCTTTATGGGGATGACCCTGAAAAGGTTGATCAGAGATAACAGCCTTCAAGAGAAGGAAATCGCCGAATTAAGAAAGGAGAATGAGCGGTTAAAGGAAGCCGAGTTGGTAAGTTATCACCTGACCAGCTTTAATACCGATGTTCTCAAACCGCCCGGTCTTACCTTACTCTCTTCTTTTGCAGGCTAAATATGATGAGACCGACCCGGTTTATCAGCAAGAACTCTTCCCTCATGTCGCCGAGGGAATTGAAAATGCTTTTAACTGCTTGCGGGAGCTCAAAGGGTTCGCGCCCGGTTTTGAGCATTTCACCTTTTCGGATGCTTATCCGACCTTGCAGAAGAAGCTGGAAAAGATCAGGCGGAAGGCCAAGGGGAAGAACAAGGTCGATGGATCCAGCTCGGAAGAGAGTGAAGATGAGGACGTCGAGGCCGAAGAACCCGAAGCGGCCAAGAGTGGTGAAGGTAGCTCAGAGTCCGAACCCAGCGATTCTGAAGAAGATGCTGGTCGCAAGTCGGGCGAGTTGAGCAGCTCATCCTCGTCGGGCAGCGAAGGCTATTCTCCCGATGTTTCGGTCGACGGCAGCGAACATTCAAGTGCTCCTGCATCTAAGAAACTCAAGTCGCACGATCAATAGATGTATTTTGTTTTTTATTTTGAATAGCCGCCGGCTTGATGTTGTTAACCGGACGGCTTAAAATACAATGTAAACAGCGTTTTATTGAAATGAAAAGTTTTTACTTATCTGTCCGTCTACCTTCTGCGACTTATTTGTATTTGCTTGTGATTTCTCTGTATTGAATCTTACCAAGCCGTGCGCCTTAGTGTTTAATCTATCCGGTTTGGATAGCGATCTCCCTGAGACTCCGTTAAAGTATCTGAAAAATACTGGCACAGCCCGCTCCTGTTAATCCGCGTTGAATTTATTTGAATCGTTCTGAAGAAGAGCCGACTTATTTCGAATTTGTACACTCCGGAAACCGGGCGCAATCAAGCCGCGTGGTTGCTACTAGACCCGGCATACTTGCTTTCCGGGATAGAGGGCAAGTCTTCGCGAATGCAATCAGATAACCGATCCAGTATTTTGAAATAACCGAGTCGCGCGACTATAAAGAGAATATCCGATCTCAAGAAGACCAATCGATAGATCGTTCGGTTAGTACTTAATCCGCAAACTGCATATTAAATTTGTACGATTAGCAGGCATAATACTTGTAGTGAAAATTATAACCGTCTTGAACAACAAGCCGCACGAACTGTGCATTAAATTCATATGATGAGCAGGCATAATACTTGTAAAAATTATAACCGTCTTGAACAACAAGCCGCACGAACTGTGCATTAAATTCGTATGATGAGCAGGCATAATACTTGTAGTGAAAATTATTACTGCCTGATTTAAAAGATCCTGTGATTATCCGATCGGATTGAATGGAAACCCGTAAGGATGATAAAATTCATAATCCGGAGGATAAGATCGGCCGATCATGATTATGCTTGCTCCCCTGATATTCAGCTTGATACCTTAACGATACCCAGTTTTATTTCAAGCCATCCGGTTTGAAAGATTGAGCCGCATGACAACCTTGGAACCTGCTAATTTTGAGACCGCCTGGTTTAATTACCAGACCGCCTGAAAGGCTTGGTATCTGCTTATTTCAAACCGCACGGTTTGATCATCAAGTCGTCCGGTTTGTGCTGTATGTATAGGAATCCTGCTTTCTTCTCCAAACGGTCTATAGTGACCATATGGAAGGAGATAATCTCTTATAATGTTATAAAGATGACTACAGACTCAGATGACCAAGTGGACAGGTGGGCCTAGGCGGCGAACATTGCTTTCCTCAAGCGGTCATAAAAGCTGTATAAATAAAGAGAAGAAAGTACAGACCCAGACGACCAAGTGGGCAGGTGGGCCTAGGCGGCGAACATTGCTTTCCTCAAGTGGTCATAAGAGCTGTAAGCGACTCGGCTGCTCTCTTGCCTAGGGTTACAAGCCGAGTTGATCAATTGGGCAGGTGTGGTTGTGCCGCGGGGGCTATACCGACATTGCTTTCCTCAGAGAGATCAACTTAGTTGTGGGTCCCGCCTAGGCATCGCTCGAGAGTACCTTGGAGTATTCGATAGTCACAGACTAAGATGATCAGTTGGGCAGGTGTGGTTATGCCGCGGGGGCTATACCGACATTGCTTTCCTCAGAAGGATCATCACAGCTGTAATTATATCCCCTCGGGGCATGATAGAGCCAACATTCACCTAGACCTCCCTTGATGCAGGGGTGTGTCGGATATCCGCCGGGATCCAAGGTTCTGAAGACCACCGCTCGGGAATTGGCAAGCCACCACTACATGTGTGCGAAAACTCCCCGCTACACAC
Organism: Dactylorhiza incarnata; assembly: GCA_033032865.1. Taxonomy (NCBI): domain Eukaryota; kingdom Viridiplantae; phylum Streptophyta; class Magnoliopsida; order Asparagales; family Orchidaceae; genus Dactylorhiza; species Dactylorhiza incarnata. The sequence continues at coordinate 76,636 of JAWHQI010001220.1, forward strand.
GATCTTTATGGTTTTTACGCTAATGACTACAATCCGAGGGAGTTCAAGCAGAACTTGGCGATGTCTCCGCGGTTCAGTGAGTTTGATAGATATGAGAGAGTACAAAGAGGAAAATATCAGACATGGAGAAGTGTCAGTATGGTACTTTTTTATTAAAATATCTCAAAAAATTGCAGGAATAAAGAGGACATTTCAAGGATAGAACCGTTTGAGGTCGTCGCCACTCCAGGTGCGCGGGATGTCTTCTCCGTCACTTGTTTGGAGGTGATAAGCTCCACTTTTTAGTACCTCCTTGATGATGAAAGGTCCAGCCCAATTCGGATCTAGCTTCCCGACGCTACCCGTTCGGGCCGCTGCATCAACTTTCTTTAACACAAGGTCGCCGACCGCAAAATGTTTTACCCTGACATTTTTGTCAAAGTACTTTGCCATCCTTCTTTTGACCTCTTCTCGCCTGGTTGTAGCCTCATCCTGAAGTTCTTCGATTAGGTCCAAACTACACTTGAGAGCCTCGACATTGCATTCTACCCATGCTTCTCCTCCTTCTTTTCCGAACATAACTCTTGGAGTGACCACCTCAAATTCTACAGGAACGACGGCCTCCGAGCCATGAGACAACTTGAATGGTGTCTCCCCTGTGGCTGAGGATGGGGTAGTACGAAGAGTCCAAAGAATGGAAGGAAGCTGATCCGCCCAGTTTTCTTTTTGATTTAGGACTCTTTTCATCAAGAGTTGTCGGATTTGCCTGTTTGCTGCTTCTACTTGCCCATTTGTTCTCGGATGATGTACCGAGGCGAACCGAAGATCAATCCCGACCTGATCACAAAAATTTTTCATCTCCGGATTATTGAACTGTGGACCATTGTCGGTGACGATTGCCAGCGGTATTCCATGCCGGCAAATTATTTCCCCCCAGATGAAGTTTCTGACAATTTGGGTAGTAGTTTTCGCTAATGCTTTGGCCTCGATCCACTTACTGAAATAGTCGATCATTACAATGATAAAGCGTCGCTGGCCACTGGCCATTGGAAAAGGCCCCATAAGATCCATCCCCCATACTGCAAAAGGCCACGGCGCGGTTATCGACCTGAGTGACTGAGCAGGCAAATGCTGAAGAGGAGCGAACTTCTGACACTGGACACATCGCCTGGCAAATGCTTCAGCATCTTTCCTCATGGTCGGCCAAAAATATCCCTGCCGCAAGATCCTTTTCTCCAAAGTCTTCGCTCCTGAATGACTACCGCACTCTCCCGAATGAATTTCCTGAAGTATAGCCGGGACCTCCTCTTCTGAAACGCACCGTGCTGAGGGAGAAATCAGAGTTTTCCTATACAAGACTCCTGCCATCAAGTAGTAGTATGCTGCCTTTCTTCTGAATCTATTTCTGTCCTTGATTGACGAATGAAACTCCCCTTTTGACAGAAATAGTTCATAAGGATCTTTCCAGGAAGGATTTTGATCGATCTGCATGAGCTCCTCTTCTTCCGTCCCATCTGTTGCCGGATGAAAAAGTTCTGAGGTCACCCCTCCGGATGGAAGACCAAACTTTGATAACTCGTCTGCCTCTTCATTCTGTGTTCTCGGAATATGTTCGATGATGAAGGATTTGAATCTCCCAATTTCTTTCTTCGCTAGGAATAGATATTTTCTCAACATTGGTTCTCTTGTTTCATAATTCCCTAGAACCTGCGAGGCCATCACAAGAGAATCAGTTTTCACATGAACATGTTCTATCCCAAGCTCCTTCGCGAGTCTCAAGCCAGCCAAGAATGCTTCGTATTCGGCCTGGTTATTTGTAACTGAAAAGAAGAATTTGATGGCCTGCTCCAGCCTGACGCCGTTTGGACTGATCAGAACCACTCCGGCTCCCACGGAGTTTCTGCCAGAAGCCCCATCCACATAAATGATCCAAGCCAAGGGAGATTGTACTCTCTGTTCTGGATTAGACTCTGTCGTGTCCACCAAGAAATCTGCCAATACTTGTGCCTTTATTGCCGTTCTGGGAACATATGATATTTCGAACTCGCTTAGCTCAATTGCCCATTTAGCCAACCTTCCTGAATGATCCGGCTTTTCCAAGATGCTCTTTAGTGGATGGTCCGAGACCACCTGAATGGAATGAGCCTGAAAATAGGGGCGGAGCCTTCGTGATGACATGACCAAAGCCAAGGCCAGCTTCTCCAGGATCGAATATCTGGTTTCTGCATCTTTAAGGATGTGGCTAACGTAATATATTGGAAACTGCTTCCTCTTTTCCTCCCGAACGAGGACAGAACTTACTGCATCTGGTCCGACTCCCAGATATAAGAAAAGATTCTCCCCCTCACGGGGACTTTGAAGTAACGGAGTTGAAGTTAATTGCTCCTTTAACTGCTCGAAAGCCCTGTCACATTCTTTGCTCCATTCGAATTTTGATCCCCCTCGTAGTATTTTGAAGAATGGGGCACTTTTATCTCCAGATTTAGAGATAAACCTGCTCAATCCTGCCAGTCTTCCCCCAAGTTGTTGAACTTCTTTAGCATTTTGAGGAGGGGTCATATCAAGGATAGCTTTTACTTTATCCGGGTTTGGCGCAAGGCCATCAGGAGTTAAAAGATGCCCGAGAAATTTTCCTTTGCTTGCTCCGAATACACATTTTAATGGGTTTAGTTTTAACTTGAACCTCCGTAGAGTAGCGAACGTCTCTACGAGGTCTTCCAAGTGTAACGAGAATGTTTTGCTTTTTAGAAGAAGGTCATCAACGTAGACTTCGAGGTTCTTGCCCTTTTGATTTTTAAAAACGGTATCCATCATTCGTTGGTATGTTGCGCCCGCATTTTTGAGTCCGAAAGGCATTACGAGATAACAGTAACACCCATCGTTCGTGATGAATGAGGTATGCGGGATATCAGGTTTATGCATTTTGATTTGATGATACCCAGAGAAGGCATCGAGGAAACTCATAAAACCATACCCAACCGCGGAATCAACTAAAACATCTATCCGAGGCAAAGGGTAACAATCTTTAGGGCACGCTTTATTGAGTTTGGTGAAGTCTACGCACATGCGCCACTTCCCACCAGATTTTTTGACCATTACAACGTTCGACATCCACGTGGGATATTGAATCTCAGAAATAAAACCAGCTTTTAGGAGTTTGGAAACCTCCTCTCTGATGGGCAACGCCAGCTTGGTCGCCACTTCTCTTTTCTTCTGCTGGACGGGCTTGAACTCAGGAGACACATTGAGATGATGGCAAGCCACGTCCGGATCCACCCCTGACATGTCCTCCGCTGACCAAGCGAAGACATCCAGATTCTTCAGCAGGCAGGAGATTAGCTCCGCTTTCTCCTCCTCTTGTAATTCAGCGTTGATGACTAGTTTCTTTTCTGTCTCCTCAGCAACAGGAACTTCTTGGGTCGCTTGGGCAGGTTCCAAGTGAGCCCCTTCTCGATCCTTCTCTTCCTCTGCAGGCCCTGAAGATTCAGCAATCATCAAAACCTCAGCCTCGGCCTCGGGAAGTGGAACGTCAGTGATCACGTTGACAGTTCGGACGTAGCATTCCCGAGCCACCTTTGGGTTGCTCCTGACCCGATATTGTTTCCCTTCTGCGGCGAACTTGAGAGCGAGGTGAAAAGTAGATATTACCGCTCTGTATGCGTTGAGAATCGGCCTCCCGAAGATAGCACAGTAGTTGCTCGGGGCGTCCACCACCACAAAATTGACCAACTTTATCACCCCTCCAAGAGAGACCAGGAGTTTCACTGAACCCTCTACTTCCTTCTTCTCCCCAGAAAAGCCATAGAGGGGCCCATCGGTGGAAAGCAGCTGCTTTCCAGTCTTCAGGGCCTCGAAAGTTGGACGGAAAAGGAGGTTGACGGAGCTGCCAGTATCAACCAGAATCTTGTGGACCGTGTAGTTTTCGATGACGGCCTTGATGACCACCGCATCATCGAAAGGATTAGCATTAGGGGGAAGGTCATCCTGACCAAACGTGACGACAGTGCTTTCGGGAGGAGAACTTGTTGTGGCTGCCACTTCCTGTTTTAGAACTCTTGCAATACTGGATTTGCGAGATGATTCCGCTCCGGCTCCCCCATGGATACAATAGATGTCCCCCAAGGGGCCCACATCATTGACTTCGATGCATTCGGTAGAGGGATGGATGTCACCATAACAGCCGGCGTCCTCGACGTCGGCACACTCCCAGGTCACTTCTACTGTTTCTTTCTCCTTTCTCTTCTCGGTGGCTGGCTCAGCAATTTTATCTTTCTGAATCAGACCCCGGAGCTTCCCTTCTCCCAGGAGCCTTTCTATAAGCAGACGAAGGGCCCGACAATCATCAGTCAAATGTCCCCTCTCTTTATGGTATTCACAATAAAGGTTCGGATTTCGACTATGAACATCCGACTTCAGAGGAGCAGGCCTTTTGAAATCTGGCCTCTTTTGCAGAACTTGGACTACCTCGTCCATGGTGACATTGAGGGGGGTGAACGAGTCTTGCGAATTATCGTATTGAGTTGATGGAAGGACTGGAGGTGGCTGCGCGGCATACTGTGGTAAGTATACCGGCATGATCTGCGGAAGGAGAGCGGATGGGGCGGGAGCGATGGCCAGCGGTGGTTTCTGATCTTGAAATCGCTGATGGCCCATAAATGGTTGTTTATTTTTGAAGTTCCTCCCCCTTTGGGAGCGGGGTTCGAAGTGGGACTGATTTGATGGTGGACGATGGAAGGATGTATTTGATGGCTCCTTGTCGCTTACCAACTTCGCGACGTAATCTGGATTGCTCTTTTCTCCTCTGATAAACATATTTGCCAGACTTATCATCTCTTGATAAGTCCTGGGCTCCCTTATATTTGCTTCAAACTTTAGGGGGCCCTCCCTCAGGCCATGGATGAGGGCAACCCTATACAGCTCCGGGTCCACATTCTGGATTTCCATGATCTCTCTTTGGAATCGATCCACAAAATGGGCCCATGTTTCGCCTTCCCGTTGTTTTATATCAAAGAGGGCCGCCGGGCCACTCTTTCTTTTCTTCGAGGTGGAGAATCTTAGCAAGAATTCTTTTCGCAGCTCCGCGAAACAATTGATTGACCTGGGGTGCAATCCATAGAACCATTCCCTCGCTTGTCCTTCAAAGGAGGTTACGAGAAGCTTGCATTTGGTGGCATCGGTCAGGGTTCTGAGAGCAACGGCTGACTCAAAAGCTTGCAAATGAACCGTTGGGTCAGTCTCTCCATTGAACGCTGGCAGGCGAGGTTCCCTGAAATTATTAGGGGCAGGTTCCCCCCTGACTTCGTCCACGAAGGGAGAGGTCTCTTCCATGTCTTCATATTGAGGTGTAGGGTAATAAGCCACTGGAGCTGCGGCTATTTGCGGACAGGCCGCCTGATGAGAAGACCGGGCGGCTGCTTCTGGCGGGTAGGAGTGATGGATGGGCACTTCAGGCGGGTAGGAAAGACGGGCAGCATGGGAAGTCGCTCCCTGGAAGTCGAGAACTCGAGCTGGCATGTTGTGCGCGGCTTGATAGAAATTTTCCCTAGCCACAGGGTCTTCTTGATGGAGCTGGAAGTTAGCGACTTGCGGTAGCGAGTAGGGAGGAGGTGGAGGAAGGACCGGGGTACCCGCCCGATTAGTCGCGGCCTGTTGCGGGACTAATCGCTCAGTCAGTATTGCTAAAGCCCGACTGATCTCTTCAAGTCGCTGATCAGTGGCCCGCTGAGCCCGCTCGGCTTCTCTCTTTGATTGCTCGAGGGCTTCCCATAGAGAATCCTCGCTATGATCGGAGCGGTCTCCAAGGGGGAACTGACGGTCTGACATTATAGTGGAAAAGGGATTTCGCCGACAATCCGCGATCTGAAGGCCGCGTGTTTCTGTTGAGGCTGAGATCGCTCCTCCGAAGGAAACCGGAGGCTGCGGGTTGTCGGTTACTTTTTAAGTAGAAAAAAGGGAGACCGCTGGCAGCGGTCAAAACCAGACTTCGCCCGCCGCGGCGAATGCCACTCTTGCGACGGGCTTTCCTTTGATTACAAAAAGAGGTTACAGCGGGCTGCAAGTGCAGGAAAAAAGAAGCCGGCCGGTCAGATAGTCCGCAAGACGGGAAACTTGAGTCCGCAGCTCAAACAAGCGAGCTCCAAGATTCAAGTGTGCGTGTCTTGTGAACAGTGCCGCCCCCTATTTATAGGCTTGGGGGCCTGCCCGAGCGGGCAGGGATAAAATAACCGCCTGCCCGGGTACAGGAGAAACGGGCAGGCGGTGACGGGATACACAAAAAGGAGAAGTAAATAAGCCGCGCGACTTGGCGGCTTGCCCTTCCGACTTGTCTGACCAGTAGCTAGAGATGAGGAGGCCAAGGCGATGAGACTACCCGCTCGGGCTCTGCTATGAAACCGCGGCTTGTTCTTCGACTTTGGACCTTGGCTGCCTCTATTGCATAGGCCGCGCGACTTCCGACTTGAGACCGCGGCTTGTCCTGTTGGACTTGGGCTCTGATTACCTTTAGTACTTGGAGGCGGCCTGAGTTGTCACAGATCGCCCGGCCTGTGCTAGCCGGAGTCGATAGACCTCGTTTGACCTGAACCGGGCGACTTAGACCCGCAAACCGCGCGGTCTGGGAGTAACCCTCCTGAAGCGGTTTCCCGGGTAAACAGTTAGACCATCAACAGGATATGGGGAATTATTCATACACACCTTCTAGAACTCCTGGTGAGGAGTAGAGGGCTCTTCTACTTCATTTTGCGCCAAATGTTCTATATGATTGCTTAAAAGTGTCATTAGTAGTTGTTGCAGTATGAAGTTGAGAATCCACTTGTCCTTTGAGTGGAATGTTCTCCGCTAATAGGTGATGGATGTCGTTGTTTTGCACGCACATCTCTGGATGATTGGAGGGATGCCCGAGGCCATTGGACGGAAGATCCATGAAAACAGGAAATGCTGAAAGAGAAAAACTGAAATAACTTTCAAACAGAGCCGAATTTTTGAAATCTGAGGGCTAAAAAGTGCCTGAACGGGCAACCCAGTTCAATATTTGGATAGTTCGGCTCGATCCGGTCGCGTCGGGCTTTGAATTTTTGAATTCCGACACCCGGATCAAAAGTTATGGCCGTTTGAAGATTGAGTGTATTTTAGGCCAAATCTCGCATCTTCATCGCAACAGTTGTTCATCAACCACTCGCTATCTGAAGGCCGCGTGTTTCTGTTGAATCCAAAATGGCACCTCCACGATCTACTCGAGGGAATTGGGGAAAAAGGAGGCCGCGAGCAGCTGGTTACTTGGGTCGCGAGTGAAGAGGGGAGAAGAAGAGTGGGCCGCTAGCTTGCGGCGAGGCCAGACTTCGCCCGTCGCGGCAAAAGCCACTCCTGCGACGGGCTTTCCCTTTATTCAATAATCTGTCTTACAACTTGCCACTTTTAGTACATGGAAATGAAATGAGTACAAGAGGATGACAGATAAGAAAGACAAGTCGCCCAGGCTGTTTTGCTGAGGCCGCCCGGCCTGTTTCTTGAGGTCGCCCGGGCTGCTTTGTTGAGGTCGCTCGGAAAGGCCGCAGCTAGGTGCGGTCTGGCTGTTTCTAGCCGCTAGTTTTGCCCCCAACTTGCCTGTCCTTTGTTCATGGTCGAGGGTCCTATTTATAGGCTCTGGGTCGATGTCGTCACCTCCGGTGAGCCGGTGACTGGATCCCTACTTGCGCGGTCTGAAGGAAGAGGCCGTCCGGCTTGGCGGCCTGACGGAGGAGGCCGCCACTGCTGGGCGGTCTGACGGAGGAAGCCGCCCCTGCTGGGCAGTCTGACGGAGGAAGCCGCCCCTGCTGGGCGGCCTGACGGAGGAGGCCGCCCCTGCTGGGCGGCCTGACGGAGGAGGCCGCCCCTGCTGGGCGGTCTGACGGAGGAGCTCGCCCCTGCTGGGCGGTCAGACGGAGGAGGCCGCCCCTACTGGGCAGGTCTGACGGAGGAGGCCGCCTGTTTACCCGGGAAACCGCTTCCAGGAGAGTTACTCCCAGACCGCGCGGTTTTGCGGGTCTAAGTCGCCCGGTTCAGGTCAAACGAGGTCTATCGGCTCCGGCTAGCACAGGCCGGGCGGTCTGCGGCAACTCAGGCCGCCTCCAAGTACTAAAGGTAATCAGAGCCTAAGTCCAACAGAACAAGCCGCGGTCTCAAGTCGGAAGTCGCGCGGCCTATGCAATAGAGGCAGCCAAGGTCCAAAGTCAAAGAACAAGCCGCGGTTTCATAGCAGAGACCGAGCGGGTAGCCTCATCGCCTTGGCCTCCTCATCTCTAGCTACTGGTCAGACAAGACGGAAGGGCAAGCCGCCAAGTCGCGCGGCTTATTTACTTCTCCTTTTTTGTGTATCCCGTCACCGCCTGCCCGTTTCTCCTGTACCCGGGCAGGCGGTTATTTTATCCCTGCCCGCTCGGGCAGGCCCCCAAGCCTATAAATAGGGGGCGGCACTGTTCACAAGACACGCACACTTGAATCTTGGAGCTCGCTTGTTTGAGCTGCGGGCTCAAGTTTCCCGTCTTGCGGACTGTCTGACCGGCCGGCTTCTTTTTCCTTCACTTGCAGCCCGCTGTAACCTCTTTTGGTAATCAAAGGAAAGCCCGTCGCAAGAGTGGCATTCGCCGCGGCGGGCGAAGTCTGGTTTTGACCGCTGCCAGCGGTCTCCCTTTTTTCTACTTAAAAAGTAACCGACAACCCGCAGCCTCCGGTTTCCTTCGGAGGAGCGATCTCAGCCTCAACAGAAACACGCGGCCTTCAGATCGCGGATTGTCGGCGAAATCCCTTTTCCACTATAATGTCAGACCGTCAGTTCCCCCTTGGAGACCGCTCCGATCATAGCGAAGATTCTCTATGGGAAGCCCTGGAGCAATCAAAGAGAGAAGCTGAGCGGGCTCAGCGGGCCACTGATCAGCGACTTGAAGAGATCAGTCGGACTTTAGCAATACTGACTGAGCGATTAGTCCCGCAACAGGCCGCGACTAATCGGGCGGGTACCCCGGTCCTTCCTCCACCTCCTCCCTACTCGCTACCGCAAGTCGCTAACTTCCAGCTCCATCAAGAAGACCCTGTGGCTAGGGAAAACTTCTATCAAGCCGCGCACAACATGCCAGCTCGAGTCCTCGACTTCCAGGGAGCGACTTCCCATGCTGCCCGTCTTTCCTACCCGCCGGAAGGCGCGGCTCGTCTTTCCTACCCGCCTGAAGTGCCCATCCATCACTCCTACCCGCCAGAAGCAGCCGCCCGGTCTTCTCATCAGGCGGCCTGTCCGCAAATAGCCGCAGCTCCAGCGGCTTATTACCCTACACCTCAATATGAAGACATGGAAGAGACCTCTCCCTTTGTGGACGAAGTTAGGGGGGAACCTGCCCCTAATAATTTCAGGGAACCTCGCCTGCCAGCGTTCAATGGAGAGACTGACCCAACGGTTCATTTGCAAGCTTTTGAGTCAGCCGTTGCTCTCAGAACCCTGACCGATGCCACCAAATGCAAGCTTCTCGTAACCTCCTTTGAAGGACAAGCGAGGGAATGGTTCTATGGATTGCACCCCAGGTCAATCCATTGTTTCACGGAGCTGCGAAAAGAATTCCTGCTAAGATTCTCCACCTCGAAGAAAAGAAAGAGTGGCCCGGCGGCCCTCTTTGATATAAAACAACGGGAAGGCGAAACATGGGCCCATTTTGTGGATCGATTCCAAAGAGAGATCATGGAAATCCAGAATGTGGACCCGAAGCTGTATAGGGTTGCCCTCATCCATGGCCTGAGGGAGGGCCCCCTAAAGTTTGAAGCAAATATAAGGGAGCCCAGGACTTATCAAGAGATGATAAGTCTGGCAAATATGTTTATCAGAGGAGAAAAGAGCAATCCAGATTACGTCGCGAAGTTGGTAAGCGACAAGGAGCCATCAAATACATCCTTCCATCGTCCACCATCAAATCAGTCCCACTTCGAACCCCGCTCCCAAAGGGGGAGGAACTTCAAAAATAAACAACCATTTATGGGCCATCAGCGATTTCAAGATCAGAAACCACCGCTGGCCATCGCTCCCGCTCCATCCGCTCTCCTTCCGCAGATCATGCCGGTATACTTACCACAGTATGCCGCGCAGCCACCTCCAGTCCTTCCATCAAATCAATACGATAATTCGCAAGACTCGTTCACCCCCCTAAATGTCACCATGGACGAGGTAGTCCAAATTTTGCAAAAGAGGCCAGATTTCAAAAGGCCTGCTCCTCTGAAGTCGGATGTCCATAATCGAAATCCGAACCTTTATTGTGAATACCATAAAGAGAGGGGACATTTGACTGATGATTGTCGGGCCCTTCGTCTGCTTATAGAAAGGCTCCTGGGAGAAGGAAAGCTCCGGGGTCTGATTCAGAAAGATAAAATTGCTGAGCCAGCCACCGAGAAGAGAAAGGAGAAAGAAACAGTAGAAGTGACCTGGGAGTGTGCCGACGTCGAGGACGCCGGCTGTTATGGTGACATCCATCCCTCTACCGAATGCATCGAAGTCAATGATGTGGGCCCCTTGGGGGACATCTATTGTATCCATGGGGGAGCTGGAACGGAATCATCTCGCAAATCCAGTATTGCAAGAGTTCTAAAACAGGAAGTGACAGCCACAACAAGTTCTCCTCCCGAAAGCACTGTCGTCACGTTTGGTCAGGATGACCTTCCCCCTAATGCTAATCCTTTCGATGACGCGGTGGTCATCAAGGCCGTCATCGAAAACTACACGGTCCACAAGATTCTGGTTGATACTGGCAGCTCCGTCAACCTCCTTTTCCGCCCAACTTTCGAGGCCCTGAAGACTGGAAAGCAGCTGCTTTCCACCGATGGGCCCCTCTATGGCTTTTCTGGGGAGAAGAAGGAAGTAGAGGGTTCAGTGAAGCTCCTGGTCTCTCTTGGAGGGGTGATAAAGTTGGTCAATTTTGTGGTGGTGGACGCCCCGAGCAACTACTGTGCTATCTTCGGGAGGCCAATTCTCAACGCATACAGAGCGGTAGTATCTACTTTTCACCTCGCTCTCAAGTTCGCCGCAGAAGGGAAACAATATCGGGTCAGGAGCAACCCAAAGGTGGCTCGGGAGTGCTACGTCCGAACTGTCAACGTGATCACTGACGTTCCACTTCCCGAGGCCGAGGCTGAGGTTTTGATGATTGCTGAATCTTCAGGGCCTGCAGAGGAAGAGAAGGATCGAGAAGGGGCTCACTTGGAACCTGCCCAAGCGACCCAAGAAGTTCCTGTTGCTGAGGAGACAGAAAAGAAACTAGTCATCAACGCTGAATTACAAGAGGAGGAGAAAGCTGAGCTAATCTCCTGCCTGCTGAAGAATCTGGATGTCTTCGCTTGGTCAGCGGAGGACATGTCAGGGGTGGATCCGGACGTGGCTTGCCATCATCTCAATGTGTCTCCTGAGTTCAAGCCCGTCCAGCAGAAGAAAAGAGAAGTGGCGACCAAGCTAGCGTTGCCCATCAGAGAGGAGGTTTCCAAACTCCTAAAGCTGGTTTTATTTCTGAGATTCAATATCCCACGTGGATGTCGAACGTTGTAATGGTCAAAAAATCCGGTGGGAAGTGGCGCATGTGCGTAGACTTCACCAAACTCAATAAAGCGTGCCCTAAAGATTGTTACCCTTTGCCTCGGATAGATGTTTTAGTTGATTCCGCGGTTGGGTATGGTTTTATGAGTTTCCTCGATGCCTTCTCTGGGTATCATCAAATCAAAATGCATAAACCCGATATCCCGCATACCTCATTCATCACGAACGATGGGTGTTACTGTTATCTCGTAATGCCTTTCGGACTCAAAAATGCGGGCGCAACATACCAACGAATGATGGATACCGTTTTTAAAAATCAAAAGGGCAGGAACCTCGAAGTCTACGTTGATGACCTTCTTCTAAAAAGCAAAACATTCTCGTTACACTTGGAAGACCTCGTAGAGACGTTCGCTACTCTACGGAGGTTCAAGTTAAAACTAAACCCATTAAAATGTGTATTCGGAGCAAGCAAAGGAAAATTTCTCGGGCATCTTTTAACTCCTGATGGCCTTGCGCCAAACCCGGATAAAGTGAAAGCTATCCTTGATATGACCCCTCCTCAAAATGCTAAAGAAGTTCAACAACTTGGGGGAAGACTGGCAGGATTGAGCAGGTTTATCTCTAAATCTGGAGATAAAAGTGCCCCATTCTTCAAAATACTACGAGGGGGATCGAAATTCGAATGGAGCAAAGAATGTGACAGGGCTTTCGAGCAGTTAAAGGAGCAATTAACTTCAACTCCGTTACTTCAAAGTCCCCGTGAGGGGGAGAATCTTTTCTTATATCTGGGAGTCGGACCAGATGCAGTAAGTTCTGTCCTCGTTCGGGAGGAAAAGAGGAGGCAGTTTCCAATATATTACGTAGCCACATCCTTAAAGATGCAGAAACCAGATATTCGATCCTGGAGAAGCTGGCCTTGGCTTTGGTCATGTCATCACGAAGGCTCCGCCCCTATTTTCAGGCTCATTCCATTCAGGTGGTCTCGGACCATCCACTAAAGAGCATCTTGGAAAAGCCGGATCATTCAGGAAGGTTGGCTAAATGGGCAATTGAGCTAAGCGAGTTCGAAATATCATATGTTCCCAGAACGGCAATAAAGGCACAAGTATTGGCAGATTTCTTGGTGGACACGACAGAGTCTAATCCAGAACAGAGAGTACAATCTCCCTTGGCTTGGATCATTTATGTGGATGGGGCTTCTGGAAGAAGCTCCGTGGGAGCCGGAGTGGTTCTGATCAGTCCAAATGGCGTCAGGCTGGAGCAGGCTATCAAATTCTTCTTTTCAGTTACAAATAACCAGGCCGAATACGAAGCATTCTTGGCTGGCTTGAGACTCGCGAGGGAGCTTGGGATAGAACATGTTCATGTGAAAACTGATTCTCTTGTGATGGCCTCGCAGGTTCTGGGAAATTATGAAACAAGAGAACCGATGTTGAGAAAATATCTATTCCTAGCGAAGAAAGAAATTGGGAGATTCAAATCCTTCATCATCGAACACATTCCGAGAACACAGAATGAAGAGGTAGACGAATTATCAAAGTTTGGTCTTCCATCCGGAGGGGTGACCTCAGAACTTTTTCATCCGGCAACAGATGGGACGGAAGAAGAGGAGCTCATGCAGATCGATCAAAATCCTTCCTGGAAAGATCCTTATGAACTATTTCTGTCAAAAGGGGAGTTTCATTCGTCAATCAAGGACAGAAATAGATTCAGAAGAAAGGCAGCGTACTACTACTTGATGGCAGGAGTCTTGTATAGGAAAACTCTGATTTCTCCCTCAGCACGGTGCGTTTCAGAAGAGGAGGTCCCGGCTATACTTCAGGAAATTCATTCGGGAGAGTGCGGTAGTCATTCAGGAGCAAAGACTTTGGAGAAAAGGATCTTGCGGCAGGGATATTTTTGGCCGGCCATGAGGAAAGATGCTGAAGCATTTGCCAGGCGATGTGTCCAGTGTCAGAAGTTCGCTCCTCTTCAGCATTTGCCTGCTCAGTCACTCAGGTCGATAACCGCGCCGTGGCCTTTTGCAGTATGGGGGATGGATCTCATGGGGCCTTTTCCAATGGCCAGTGGTCAGCGACGCTTTATCATTGTAATGATCGACTATTTCAGTAAGTGGATCGAGGCCAAAGCATTAGCGAAAACTACTACCCAAATTGTCAGAAACTTCATCTGGGGGGAAATAGTTTGCCGGCATGGAATACCGCTGGCAATCGTCACCGATAATGGTCCACAGTTCAATAATCCGGAGATGAAAAATTTTTGTGATCAGGTCGGGATTGATCTTCGGTTCGCCTCGGTACATCATCCGAGAACAAATGGGCAAGTGGAAGCAGCAAACAGGCAAATCCGACAACTCTTGATGAAAAGAGTCCTAAATCAAAAAGGAAAACTGGGCGGATCAGCTTCCTTCCATTCTTTGGACTCTTCGTACTACCCCGTCCTCAGCCACAGGGGAGACACCATTCAAATTGTCTCATGGCTCGGAGGCCGTCGTTCCTGTAGAGTTTGAGGTGGTCACTCCAAGAGTTATGTTCGGAAGAGAGAGGAGGAGAAGCATGGGTAGAATGCAATGACTAGGCTCTCAAGTGTAGTTTGGATCTAATCGAAGAACTTCAGGATGAGGCTACAATCAGGCAAGAAGTGGTCAAAAGAAGGATGGCAAAGTACTTTGACAAAAATGTCAGGGTAAAACATTTTGCGGTCGGCGACCTTGTGTTAAAGAAAGTTGATGCAGCGGCCCGAACGGGTAGCGTCGGGAAGCTAGATCCGAATTGGGCTGGACCTTTCATCATCAAGGAGGTACTAAAAAGTGGAGCTTATCACCTCCAAACAAGTGACGGAGAAGACATCCCGCGCACCTGGAGTGGCGACGACCTCAAACGGTTCTATCCTTGAAATGTCCTCTTTATTCCTGCAATTTTTTGAGATATTTTAATAAAAAAGCACCATACTGACACTTCTCCATGTCTGATATTTTCCTCTTTATACTCTCTCATATCTATCAAACTCACTGAACCGCGGAGACATCGCCAAGTTCTGCTTGAACTCCCTCGGATTGTAGTCATTAGCGTAAAACCATAAAGATCGTGTGTAGCGGGGAGTTTTCGCACACATGTAGTGGTGGCTTGCCAATTCCCGAGCGGTGGTCTTCAGAACCTTGGATCCCGGCGGATATCCGACACACCCCTGCATCAAGGGAGGTCTAGGTGAATGTTGGCTCTATCATGCCCCGAGGGGATATAATTACAGCTGTGATGATCCTTCTGAGGAAAGCAATGTCGGTATAGCCCCCGCGGCATAACCACACCTGCCCAACTGATCATCTTAGTCTGTGACTATCGAATACTCCAAGGTACTCTCGAGCGATGCCTAGGCGGGACCCACAACTAAGTTGATCTCTCTGAGGAAAGCAATGTCGGTATAGCCCCCGCGGCATAACCACACCTGCCCAATTGATCAACTCGGCTTGTAACCCTAGGCAAGAGAGCAGCCGAGTCGCTTACAGCTCTTATGACCACTTGAGGAAAGCAATGTTCGCCGCCTAGGCCCACCTGCCCACTTGGTCGTCTGGGTCTGTACTTTCTTCTCTTTATTTATACAGCTTTTATGACCGCTTGAGGAAAGCAATGTTCGCCGCCTAGGCCCACCTGCCCACTTGGTCATCTGAGTCTGTAGTCATCTTTATAACATTATAAGAGATTATCTCATTCCATATGGTCACTATAGACCGTTTGGAGAAGAAAGCAGGATTCCTATACATATAGCACAAACCGGACGACTTGATGATCAAACCGTGCGGTTTGAAGTAAGCAGATACCAAGCCTTTCAGGCGGTCTGGTTAATAAACCAGGCGGTCTGGTAATTAAACCAGGCGGTCTCAAAATTAGCAGGTTCCAAGGTTGTCATGCGGCTCGATCTTTCAAACCGGACGGCTTGAAATAAAACTGGGTATCATTAAGGTATCAAGCTGAATATCAGGGGAGTAAGCATAATCATGATCGACCGATCTTATCCTCCGGATTATGAATTTTATCATCCTTACGGGTTTCCATTCAATCCGATCGGATAATCACAGGATCTTTTAAATCAGGCGGTTATAATTTTCACTACAAGTATTATGCCTGCTCATCATACGAATTTAATGCACAGTTCGTGCGGCTTGTTGTTCAAGACGGTTATAATTTTCACTACAAGTATTATGCCTGCTCATCATACGAATTTAATGCACAGTTCGTGCGGCTTGTTGTTCAAGACGGTTATAATTTTCACTACAAGTATTATGCCTGCTCATCATACGAATTTAATGCACAGTTCGTGCGGCTTGTTGTTCAAGACGGTTATAATTTCACTACAAGTATTATGCCTGCTCATCATACGAATTTAATGCACAGTTCGTGCGGCTTGTTGTTCAAGACGGTTATAATTTTCACTACAAGTATTATGCCTGCTCATCATACGAATTTAATGCACAGTTCGTGCGGCTTGTTGTTCAAGACGGTTATAATTTTCACTACAAGTATTATGCCTGCTCATCATACGAATTTAATGCACAGTTCGTGCGGCTTGTTGTTCAAGACGGTTATAATTTTCACTACAATTTGCGGATTAAGTACTAACCGAACGATCTATCGATTGGTCTTCTTGAGATCGGATATTCTCTTTACAGTCGCACGACTCGGTTATTTCAAAATACTGGATCGGTTATCTGATTGCATTCGCGAAGACTTGCCCTCTATCCCGGAAAGCAAGTATGCCGGGTCTAGTAGGCAACCACGCGGATTGATTGCGCCCGGTTTCCGGAATGTACACATTCGAAATAAGTCGGCTCTTCTTCAGAACGAATCAAATAAATTCGACGCGGATTAACAGGAGCGGGCTGTGCCAGTATTTTTCAGATACTTTAAACGGAGTCTCGGGGAGATCGCTATCCAAACCGGATAGATTAAACACTAAGGCGCACGGCTTGGTAAGATTCAATACGGAGAAATCACAAGCAAATACAAATAAGTCGCAGAAGGTAGACGGACAGATAAGTAAAAACTTTCATTTCAATAAAACGCTGTTTACATTGTATTTTAAAGCCGCCCGGCTAACAACATCAAGCCGGCGGCTATTCAAAATAAAAAACAAAATACATCTATTGATCGTTGGACTTGAGTTTCTTAGATGCAGGAGCACTTGAATGTTCGCTGCCGGTCGACCGAAACATTGGGAGAATAGCCTTCGCTGCCCGACGAGGATGAGCTGCTCAACTCGCCCGACTTGCGACCAGCATCTTCTTCAGAATCGCTGGGTTCGGACTCTGAGCTACCTTCACCACTCTTGGCCGCTTCGGGTTCTTCGGCCTCGACGTCCTCATCTTCACTCTCTTCCGAGATGGATCCATCGACCTTGTTCTTCCCCTTGGCCTTCCGCCTGATCTTTTCCAGCTTCTTCTGCAAGGTCGGATAAGCATCCGAAAAGGTGAAATGCTCAAAACCGGGCGCGAACCCTTTGAGCTCCCGCAAGCGGTTAAAAGCATTTTCAATTCCCTCGGCGACATGAGGGAAGAGTTCTTGCTGATAAACCGGTCGGTCTCATCATATTTAGCCTGCAAAAGAAGAGAGTCAGGTAAGACCGGGCGGTTTGAGAACATCGGTATTAAAGCTGGCCAGGTGATAACTTACCAACTCGGCTTCCTTTAACCGCTCATTCTCCTTTCTTAATTCGGGCGATTTCCTTCTCTTGAAGGCTGTTATCTCTGATCAACCTTTTCAGGGTCATCCCCATAAAGGCGTTTGTGGTAAAAACTCTCGGCAGCTACCCGCGCGCGGCCTCCCTGGCGAGCTCCTCCACAGGAACTTTCCTTAGCCTCCTGAAGTTCCGCCGGCCGAACATGCCAATGCTGGCGGCCTCAGCATGCCGACCCGACTTCTCGCATCGCCCAGTGGGGAAAGCGCGGTAGAGATCTGGACGCTATCGCCGTTCGGGTGCCAGGTCAAAACCGGGCAGCCCTTCAGGTCCTTCACCTTGCTGAAAGATCGGAGGGCGGCGAAGTCGCCCAAGGAGCCCGAATCCTCCCCATCAGATGGCAGCGGCTTGTTCCTGGCTTGCCTCTTTCTTTTCTCCGTCTGGGTCAGGACCAGACCGGACGGACTGACCGGCTTGTTAACAGGAACCCGGCTTGGGCTATAAAACAAGAAGAGTCAGCACAAGAAATCAAGCGGTTAGCATTCAAGTCGGAGGCAAAGAGAAGCTTACTATCTTCAAGCCGAACGTTCTCCAGTTCGGCAAGCAGAGGGATGTAGTAGCTTATGTTAAGGCCGTTCATCCTTGAGGAGCTTACAGATCCCTTTCTCCACCTCGCTGATTGGCACTGGCTGAAAAGCCTCCTCAGGCCGCACCTGCGGGTTCGGGTTCAACAGGCCCAGCCGGCCTTCGAAGATCAGGTACCTCTCCGACCAGGCAGTTACCTTGTTCGCCAGGTTGACCATCTTCAACCCGCGGCAACCGAAGTAGAGGTGGCCTTTGAAGACGTCCGATTCAGAGTCCGGGATGGCCCGAACTGAGAATATCTTCCTGAAGAGATCCATGGAGAAGCGGACTCTCTCAGACCGAAGGTAAGAGATAAAGCTGCATATCCCGCCATCGAGTTGGGAGAAATCTGGCCCGGAACAACTCCATAGTGGTCGAAGACCATGGCGAGCTCCATTGGGATCGGGAATTTGAATCCGCAATCGAAGTGATCGATTGGGATCGCGATGAGGTTTGGACCGGACGAGTTCATCCGCTCATCACGGAGCGGAAGTCGCGCAAGCAGCGGGCTGTCGACCATATGCTTTTCAACGAACTCGTCCAATTCGGCTTTCGTTAATCGACACTCCTCAAGATCAGCAGAGTGGAAGGCAACGGCGGCTTCAGAGCGGGTAGCTGGGGTCTTCGCAGGTCGCTTCCACTGGCGCTTTGCTCCCATCTCGAAAATCTGGTAAGAAGAACTTCGAAGGACGCTACTTATAAGAACGGATGATCTGCACTTAGCAAAGGTCAAATCGCGGCTAGATGATCAACCCGCGCGAATATATCATCACAAAAGTCAGCGATAGATTGCATAAATTGAAGAAAGCGAATTACAAAGCCACGAAGGCAAGCCGAGCGGCTTATGAAAAATAACTCAGGCATCAATCAACAGCATGAAGGCTAAAAAAGTAAAATTAAATATTGAAGCCGCCGGCCTGAGTAAACAGGTCGAATATCACAAAGTCAGATTCAGGCGAATTATCCAAAGGATCAAATTAAAACCATATTACAAAGTTTGTATCCCAACACCTCTTATTACTGGCGGGTATCGTTCGGTTCGTCCTCTCTGTGAAGCCGCGCGACATGATCGCCAATCTGAAGGACAGTCCCCTGCATTTGGTTCATATTATGATTAAGGCGGTTGATCATGCTATGAATCCGCGCGGCGTCTCTCTCCACTCGCGACGCAGAATCGTGCGAGTAGGTAAGTTCGTTGCGGACTCATGAACACTAGCAACTGGGCGGATTGTCCCGGCTGCAGGAAGAGACGAGCTCGTCCCTGCATCCGGGCGGATTGACCCTCGCCGGCCTTCATCAACCGTGTTTAAAGGGCGCCGACTTCCGCCGGCTTCCTTGGCCAGATGCAGGTATTTGTCCTATAGTAGGCACAGTCATCTTCGAGCTTGCGGACTTCCTTCTTCCCGCGATCAATCCGGGCGGTCAGCGCTGCCACCTGGTCCTGCTGCTCCTTCTCTTTCTCCCGGCGCTCTCTCCGCTCGCTTCCAGCTCTACCCGAATCGCGCTTTCTCGTCCTGCGCGACTTTCTCCCTCTCCTCCACTGCCCTCAGCTGCTTGGCAAGCGTCTCCAGATTCTTCTGAAGCCGGGACATCTCGGTCTCCATCCGAGTATCCGGGAGAGGGGAGCGCAGTAGAGGTGGTTCAAAGGGAGGAAGGTAGGACACCAGTTCGCCCGACTCCGGGATGGAATCACGATCATCTACAAAAAGAGAAACAATCAAAATTGCTCAACATGAAACCGCTTTCATTAAATTTTCCTCGCTTACAAGCCGCGGCGGTTTGAATTGAACTCGGGCGGGCAGGTCGCCTTGTTAGCTCGGTATCGAATTTCCTGCGTTGTTCTCTCCACGATTTTTCACTTTGCCTCCGCTTAGCAGCAGAGAATTGAGTAGCGGAGGGAAAGAAGCTAGGCGATGGATTCAATACGCAGCGCGCGACTTGTTTCGAGGTTGCGGCATGAAAAAACGAACGGAATGGAAATCCGCTGCCTTTTTAACCTTGAAGCAAGAGGTTGGGCTGCGGCGGGGGCGGCCTGGCGAGTTGATCTCTTACCCGCTCCGCCTTCACCTGCATAAATCGCAGACCGGCAATCACGGGATCGACAGAGGCCGGTATGGATTCTGCAGCCGCGACCTTAGGGAGGATGGTCTCCTTAAGGCTGGTCGCATCCTCGGACAGAGCGGATCTTTTTTCCCCTGGCAGGTTGGCAGCCTGCAGTTCGGCGGAAGCTCCCAGCTGGTCATCCTGCTTCTGAAAAGAGTCAAAGTCTTTGAGAAGGTCGCTCACAGAAATACTATGCGCATCAATCAGAGCCTGGTCGTTCGGCTGAGGGGAGGGAGTGGCCAGGCCTTCAGAGACCTCATTCTCACGCGATTTGCCCTGCAGCCTGACCGCTCTCGATTTACCAGAGGCCGCCTTATTCTTGGACTTAAGCCTCTTCATTTTTTGGAGGAGCCTATCCACAGCGGGACTCCTCATCTTCCTTTTCTTCGACTTCGGGACAGTTGGCTTGTCCGGGCTGTCCTCAACATTGATTATGGGAGACTCCAGACCGTCCGGCTTGGGAGAGTCAACTGCTTCTCCCGCTTCATCCCTTATCTTCAAATGAAAGACCCCTGACGGGGTAACTTCCATCTTGAAGGACTCACCCCCGTCGCCTTTCGAGGAAGCAGCTTCCAGGTCTGTCCTACCCGGTGGAGAAGGCGGGTTGTTTCCCTGGACAGAGAAGATTGGGGGCGGGTTCGAGCTGCCCGCTCCATCCTTAGTCGGCGGAACAACCGCTGGCTCAGGGAGCAGTTCGGTCGGTCTATCCTCCTGTTTAGATGATAAAGCAATTGTTAAACCTACAGGCAGGTCCGGTCGGTTTATTCGTAAAAGCAATTGTTACCGCCTTATCAGGCCGCTTCGTCTTCTTCTTCTTCTTCTCTTTCGAGCGGTCTCTATCACGGTTCTTTCCGGACTTCTCAAGAAGCTCGAGTTCAGCCATCAGGTTCACCATCTTTCTCGAGTTGAGCAAACCGAAAGTTCTAACCGCAACAGGCGAATAGTGACTCGTGGTACAATAGAGTTATGCCAGAGTCGAAGCTTCTGGAGCATTTATAGCAACAGGATGAAGTCGGCGCGATCTCCGGCTAGCACTGATATTTTCGAAATCTTCACGGAAATTTAAAAATATGCGGGGATTATGTTTACCCGGGAAACCGCTTCCAGGAGAGTTACTCCCAGACCGCGCGGTTTGCGGGTCTAAGTCGCCCGGTTCAGGTCAAACGAGGTCTATCGGCTCCGGCTAGCACAGGCCGGGCGGTCTGCGGCAACTCAGGCCGCCTCCAAGTACTAAAGGTAATCAGAGCCTAAGTCCAACAGAACAAGCCGCGGTCTCAAGTCGGAAGTCGCGCGGCCTATGCAATAGAGGCAGCCAAGGTCCAAAGTCAAAGAACAAGCCGCGGTTTCATAGCAGAGACCGAGCGGGTAGCCTCATCGCCTTGGCCTCCTCATCTCTAGCTACTGGTCAGACAAGACGGAAGGGCAAGCCGCCAAGTCGCGCGGCTTATTTACTTCTCCTTTTTTGTGTATCCCGTCACCCGCCTGCCCGTTTCTCCTGTACCCGGGCAGGCGGTTATTTTATCCCTGCCCGCTCGGGCAGGCCCCCAAGCCTATAAATAGGGGGCGGCACTGTTCACAAGACACGCACACTTGAATCTTGGAGCTCGCTTGTTTGAGCTGCGGGCTCAAGTTTCCCGTCTTGCGGACAGTCTGACCGGCCGGCTTCTTTTTTCCTGCACTTGCAGCCCGCTGTAACCTCTTTTGGTAATCAAAGGAAAGCCCGTCGCAAGAGTGGCATTCGCCGCGGCGGGCGAAGTCTGGTTTTGACCGCTGCCAGCGGTCTCCCTTTTTTCTACTTAAAAAGTAACCGACAACCCGCAGCCTCCGGTTTCCTTCGGAGGAGCGATACTCAGCCTCAACACCGCCCCTGCTGGGCGGTCTGACGGAGGAGGCCGCCCCTGCTGGGCGGTCTGACGGAGTAGGCCGCCCCTGCCGGGCGGTCTGACGGAGGAGGCCGCCCCTGCCGGGCGGTCTGACGGAGGAGGCCGCCCCTGCCGGGCGGTCTGACGGAGGAGGCCGCCCCTGCTGGGCGGTCTGACGGAGGAGGCCGCCCCTGCTGGGCGGTCTGACGGAGGAGGCCTCCCCTGCTGGGCGGCCTGACGGAGGAGGCCGCCCCTGCTGGGCGGCCTGACGGAGGCCACAACGCCTTGGGTGATCTGAAGGAGGAGGTCGTCCCTTCTTACCATTCTGGGCGCGTCATGTATAAAAAACGCCGTGAAAAAGGCCTCCTCGAGAGGATCGCCGTTTTCTGGGTAAACAAATGGGTTAAAATTGTTCTCCATTGGATTTAGGGCTCCTATCTCATTCTGAAAGGTGTCCTTTGGAGCTAAATTTCGCATTAACGCTGCAACCACCGGCTATATATGGACATCTAAATGAACTGGAATGGGTAAAACTTGTGCTCCAATGAATGTAGTGCTCGGAGCTCATTCCGAAAAGGAGTTGTGGGGGTAAAGTCAGACAAACAGATCAAAACTTATTGCTGTTTATAATTTGAGTGTCATTTGAGCTAAATCTCTCACTTTCGCTACAAACCGCATCTAAAATTCTTTCATTTTGAAATTTATGTGTCATTTGGAGCAAAATCTCGCATTACCAGTAGAACTCACTGTATATCGACCTCTAAATGAGCTTGAATGGGTTAAAATTGTTCTCCATTGGATTTAGGGCTCATATCTCATTATGAAAAGGTATTGTGGGTGAAACTCTGACACCGGATCAAAAGTTACGGATGTTTGAAGTTTAGGTCTCCTTTCGAGCTAAATACCTTATTACCAACCCGGCTGTATATTGACCACTAAACAAACTAGAATGGGTAAAAAATTGTTCTCCATTGGATGTAGGGCTCCGAGCTCATTCCAAAAAGGTCTTGTACGCAAAAATCGGACAACCAGATCAAAAGTTATGGCTGTTACAGTTTATGTGTCAAGAGGAGCAAAATCCATCATTACCATTGCAACCGACTGTATATTGACTTCTAAAATGAGCTGGAATGGTTTTAAAATTGTGCTCCATTGGATGTATGCCTCCGAGCATATTCCGTAAAGGTGTTGTGGGCAACAATCAAACATACAAAATCAAAAGTTATGGCTGTTAGAAGTTTAGGTGTAATTTGGAGCTAAATTTCGCTTTAACCGCTGCAACTGGCTATATTTCGACAACTAAATGAACTGAAATGGGTAAAACTTGTGCTCCAATGAATGTAGTGCTCCGAGCTCATTCCGAAAAGGTGTTGTGGGGTAAAAATAAGACAAACGGATCAAAAGTTATTGCTGTTCAAAGTTTAAGTGTCATTTGTAGCTAAATCTCTCACTTTCGCTACAAACCGCAGCTAAAATTCTTTCATTTTGAAATTTATTGTGTCCATTTGGAGCAAAATCTCACATTACCCTAAACCCTAAAGCTTGATAAGGTTAAAATTATTCTCCAGTGGATTTAGGGCTCCTATCTCATTCTGAAAAGGTGTCCTTTGGAGCTAAATTTTGCATCACCGCTGCAACCGGCTATATACCGACAACTAAAAGAACTGGATTGGGTAAAACTTGTGCTCCAATGAATTTAGTGCTCTGAGCTCATTCCGAAAAGGTGTTGTGGGGTAAGTCAGACAACCAGATCAAAAGTTATTGCTATTTAAAGTTTGAGTGTCATTTGTAGCTAAATCTCTCACTTTCGCTACAAACCGCATCTAAAATTCTTTCATTTTGAAAATTTATGTGTCATTTGGAGCAAAAATCTCGCATTACCAGTAGAACCCACTGTATATCGACCTCTAAATGAGCTTGAATGGGTTAAAATTGTTCTCTATTGGATTTAGGGCTCCTATCTCATTATGAAAAGGTATTGTGGGTGAAAATTTGACAACCGGATCAAAAGTTTACGGATGTTTGAAGTTTAGATCTCCTTTCGAGCTAAATACCCTATTACCAATCCGGCTGTATATTGACCACTAAACAACTAGAATGGGTAAAAAATGTTCTCCATTGGAGGTAGGGCTCCGAGCTCATTCCAATAAGGCGTTGTACGCAAAAATCGGAAACCAGATCAAAAGTTATGGCTGTACAGTTTAAGTGTCAAGAGGAGCAAAAATTCCTCATTACCATTGGAACCGACTGTATATTGACTTCTAAAATGAGCTGGAATGGTTTAAAATTGTGCCCCATTGGATGTATGCCTCCGAGCATATTCCGTAAAGGTGTTGTGGGCAACAATCAAACATACAAATCAAAGTTATGGCTGTTAGAAGTTTAGGTGTCCTTTGGAGCTAATTACGCATTACCGCTGCAACTGGCTATATATCGACAACTAAATGAACTGGAATGGGTAAAACTTGTGCTCCAATGAATGTAGTGCTCCGAGCTCATTCCGAAAAGGTGTGTGGGGGTAAAATAAGACAAACGGATCAAAAGTTATTGCTGTTCAAGTTTAATGTGTCATTTGTAGCTAAATCTCTCACTTTCGCTACAAACCGCAGCTAAAATTCTTTCATTTTGAAATTTATGTGTCATTTGGAGCAAAATCTCACATTACCCTAAACCCTAAAGCTTGATAAGGTTAAAATTATTCTCCATTGGATTTAGGGCTCCTATCTCATTCTGAAAAGGTGTCCTTTGGAGCTAAATTTTGCATCACCGC